>QLPE01000081.1:0-22418 GCA_003314125.1 Hygrophorus russula | reverse complement strand
AGTGTCCATATATATGATGCCCGCCTCTTCTCCTTTCACCCCTTGACCGCTCCATTGTATCCTGTATGACCATTATTTCCCACGCTTCGTTTCAATGGAACCACAACTTGAATCTGGACATCTCATTTTAGAATTAAGAGGCCCTTCCACTTCAACCCAACCCGCACAACTCACACAACAGTGAGCCTCATCTCACTTGTTTTTCCTAAGATTGATCGAATATCCAGGCAGCGTCAGGAGCTCGTTAATAACCTACCACGCCTTCATGAAGAAGACGTCATCTCCTTAGGCCAACGAGGTGTATACCACCGTGACCATCTCAAGTTCAAAATTCGTTTTAATATATTTGCAGATTCGGGCTGTCCGATCTGTTTTACTTCTGTCCTCGCCCTCCTTGCCGAAGAGGAGACGGCCTTCGTTATGGATTCACCTGCCCACCCCCAAGAAGAACTAGGCGTAACAAGATTAGCACAAACATGGCAATGTGGTCATCTCTTCTGTCGCAGAGAGTTGAGTACTGCCCATGTGCATCTTCGGACTAGCAGTACACTGACAGAAGTTTTCAGTATCTCTAGATGGATTCGCGATGGGGTAACTAACCTCAAATCGCTAAAGTATTTCAC
The DNA here is from genome assembly GCA_003314125.1 of Hygrophorus russula. Taxonomy (NCBI): domain Eukaryota; kingdom Fungi; phylum Basidiomycota; class Agaricomycetes; order Agaricales; family Hygrophoraceae; genus Hygrophorus; species Hygrophorus russula. Next base: position 21,795 of record QLPE01000081.1, on the reverse strand, counting down.
TGACTGATGCATCTCAGCATGGTTCCTGTCCAATATGCCGTCGCCCACTAGTTAATCCCTCTACTGGTGGTAATGTAAATGAACCACCAGCTGCAGAATTGAATGACTACGAACATACACAGGCACTCTTTGACCAACTCGAAATGGCGATCCGCATCACAGATGCCCCTGTGTTCACCAACGACAGAGCAGTAAGTAGTAACGACTATGCTGAAATGTTTTCATAGAGAAAAACTTGGGTTCTGTGTAATACATGTATATAATATGATCCTCATCGACTCGCGTACTAGGATTGTAGTCCGTGTTAGGCTTATGGAATACTATCATAAATGTCCTCGAAATCCAAAGCAATGAAATAACAGACAACCAGGTATCAGATAAAGAATTTGCATGGGAAAACACAATCTAATTCCTTCGGCAACACCTGAACAAATTACGCTTGAAGAAATAGTACAGGCACTAAAAACCAAACATCAGCCGGTCGCATAATAGCTAGCGAGGAAATACTTACGCCTATAAAGCGAACAAGAGAAAGGGCAAATGTCGAGTAAAGAATGACGGAGAAGTACAGGTTTTGTTTCGACGTCAGGTCTGCTGCTTCCTGTGCAGCATCTGCCGTGGTGACCAACCCATTGATGTTCTCGATGGCAACCGCCAAGGCAGCGTTAGACAACATCCAACATGCAACTAGGCGCGTACGGAATGTCTTGTTCTGGTCGTCCATGGTTGGCTTCTCTGGGACATCTTTTGTTACTATTTTCGTCACTGCACGAGTTACAGTCTCCTTGAATGCAGCATCGACATCTTCTTGTATTTTAGTTGTGTCTTCAATCACGGCTGTATCGGCACCGGCTTTCTTCGAAGAAACAGAAGGCAAAGCCTCTGCCTTGTCGCTGCCTTTGGTACCCCAAGACACCTAATCGAACATTAGCCAGAACATCACCATGTGACGAGTGTGCCTACGTCGTGTAGATTGCAGAACGCATAGACGTTGAGAACGTTGGTGAAACTTGGTGCGAGACAAAGATATTGGAAAAAGCTCGAGAACATGTGCCAGGGATCACGCTACGAAGAACTATTCAGCGTGTAGACCAGGGACAAACATTTGCACCTACATAGAGGAACGATGCAAAAAGGTAGATGCCTATACCAGTCAGTCAGAAGATTACCTTGTAAAACATTTAAACCAACCCACCAAAGGTTGACACCATGGCAGCAATCAGAGAGCCCAATGGGGGTTTGAAGAATGCTGCAACGATTGCACTCGTACTCTTCTGTTGCTTTAAAAGTGTGTTGATATTCTAAAGCGTCGTAGGAGATATTATAAAATATTCACTGTTCAGACTTCGAACTTACTGCGAAAGCAATACCCGTCAACCAGAAGGAGCACACAAGAAGGTAAACAGCAAAGAAGGCATAAATCCTGAGCGCATATTGAATTGAGACTCGATTAATAGTTCTTGAAAGCGTCACGACATACCATAGCGTTACAGTATACGCCAATCGCTCTCCCTTGGGTCGATTCCCCAAAGCCAAAACGAACTGTGCTGATATGTGAGTGCGCGTCCCTCACCCAGGTTATATTTATCATACCTGAAGGGCAAGAGTGGAGAGGTAAATCCATTTGAAAGCAAGGTTGACCCAATGAGTCTTTAATTAATGTCAGTAGCTGCATGTTAGCCTCCAAAAAAGGAACACTCACGACTACAGCTGTTCCAAATATCTTGACGCCGTGAGTTTGACTTGGGAGAAGATCGATGATAATACTGAATGTTAACCACATATTTGCTAATGCAAACCATGAAAAGATCAGGGAAAAAACATTATACTTGGGCGCTATGGATTAGAAGAGAGTCAACGGGCTGCTTGAAATAACGCACAGCGGCTTGAAGATGCAGGAAGATCATGCGAATAAGACCATGACCGGACTGGTAAAGTCTAAAAAAGTTGACCAATGCATACTGAAGGTGCCGTATGAGTGCAGTGTTAAAACCGGGATAGCATCGACTTACGACTGATGCGGCAAAAGAACCATTTAACCAACGTCTACGCTGGCCAATCAATTCTACGGCAGTCTCCGGAACGTCTGTTTCTGCCTTGCTAGGTTTGACGTACGTAAGGGTCCACCTCTCATTCTTCTTGGCGACGAGTTCGAAGCACAGAATACGATCCTCGGCCAAGAACATGTTCTTAGTGAAAATGTTCATGCCGTAGATACCTTTGTCACCAAGACGATCAGCCAGTGAGTGATCACCGTGGAAATATTGTTCCAGCGGCCGCCCAAGGATTGCACGGTAACGATACGCCGAAAAAGCACCAGGCAATACAGACACATAACCAAAGCTACTTTCTAGCGGTTTATCTGCAGTGGCACATTAGTTCCAAGAAGGAAAATGGTCGTGGTAAACGACACACCCAGGATGTTGGACATCTTGTACTCAAAGTTTTGGGCAGCAACGAGGGGATTCAACAATTTTTTACCACCCTTGATCATGGCGTGGATTTCACCACAACAACCACCCAAGTTGGAATCGTTATAGAACGCTTCCCACAGATAGTAGATTGACTTGTGTCCCGGTTTAGTCCCGGCGTCGATGAGCACACAGATCTCTGGCTGTGAGTCGGACATCAATAAAAACCTAATGATGAACAGCAATAAAAAAAAGTACATTGAGCATCTTGCCAACAGCGTTAAAGAGCCAACGATGAGAGTTGATTTTCTTTTGATTTTTGGCCTTTAATATCAAAATGATTTGCACGGGGACAAGGTTGTTTGGATCCTCGCCCTGAGGAAGCACGAGCTGGGGTGACGGGTCCACGGACAATTGCGTTGTGTACTGACAAATGTCAAGATAAAGGGCATAGCGGAAAGACAAGAACCAAACTCACCTCGAATATGTGGGCTACGGTATCCTTTCCGTCAACTTGCTTCTTCATGACACCATCCTGGTACACCCCGACAGTAGCCAAGATATCCAAGACGCTTTTGTCCATGGGCTCCAGACCATCAACAACCAGAACCACTGCAATCTTCTGCCAAGCAGGGACACCCTCCTCAGCACTGCGTCGCCAATACTTCGATTGTTTGGTCTTGCAGATATCACGTATATTCAACATGACACCATGCAAGGTTCTTTAGAGGTGAAAGTAGTATCAAGAAATTGAACACAACCACGATAAGGACCAACCTTGAGTAAAGCTGTTTGTCTGCACAGAACGCCTTGGTACAATATTACGCTGAACAGGCTAATTAGGACATACCTTCATTGTATGAAGTCACAGCAATCAACAGCTGAGTCTCCCGGTTGTACATTTTTGTTCGCAGAGAATAACCGTTGGCTTCATTGAATTCATCAGGGTCACAAGTGGCTGCAGTGTACCTCATATGCCTGTGCGATATTTGCATTTATAATTAAAACTTCAACGAACAAGACTTACGAGAATTCTGTCGTGTTTGTTGCCTTCCATTTGGCCTCAGTAGCGCTGTGGACAGGAGTCGGTACGGCATATTCAGCGATGAAATTGCCATTAGTCAGCTTGACTTTGCGGGTCACCCCGCGCTTGATGGTCTGTCGGCGCCTCCAAGCACTCTCGACACCGCTGCTAGAGGATGACATCGTGGACACTGGACGACTATAAGGATCTCCAAATGTATTTGGATCAATAGGTCTATGGAAATAATGTTAAACAACGAGACCCTACTGGAAGGAGGGAAAGGAAGCTCACCCAGGAGGATAAAACCCGCCGGGCTGACCGCTAGTCAACGGCATTTTCTCTATGTACTCGTCATCATCTTCATAGCGATTTTGCTGACCTCCGAACTCGTGGGGGAGCGAAGTTGTGCTCTCGAAAGGGTGAGGTAAAGAAGTAGTACTGTCATAAGGTTGTTGAGGTTCAACGAAGTGGGTCTGACGAGGGCGGTCAAGGAAAGGGTCGTTATAAGAAGCGGTAGAAGGGAGAGGAGGACGGTCGTCAGCCATGACAGTATTCTAAAGACTAATCTAACTCAAAGAGAAAAAAAAAAAACAAGAACGAGAGACTGGTTCAAAGGATGGGTAGAGCGCTACCGTGACAGGGCTGGTTTTGTTTGCTGGAAACGAGGCACTGTACCGCCGTAAATAAATATTAATAAATCCCCGTGACACCCCTCTTCTTTTTTTTGGCTGCTCCTTTCATACGGAACTGGCAACCCGAACACACTGGTACACAGGCTGTGAGCGCTGTCAAGTGCTGTGCAGGGTGTACGAGCTCCCGGAAAAAAAATGGTATACTATGCTTGCGGGGAACCCTCAAACCATTCAAACTGGTGGGCGGGTCAGGAAATTTCAAGTTGATTATCCTGGTCGGTTCCCCCTTGGCCCAACGACTCCTTTATGTTTAAGCGATCAATTTGTTTGTCAATACCTTGGCAACCAAACATTTGATACCATATTGTACAAGTCCACGAGTCGAAACGCCATCGGCCTCACCACGACCTCACGCCAATGGCACCCATGTCAATCGACTTTGCACTCACTCAGTGAGGTGAGCGCGATGATAAAAATCCTGGGTGTCAACCCGTCGTTCGTTATTGATTCCATGTCTAGCAATAAATGGCAATAAATATTCTGAAACATCGTATGAGCTTAGCCAGCGATCTTTCAACGGAGCTCAAGTTCCAACATTCATTAATCATGTGCATTCAGATATGACGAGAAGAGAACTTGAGAGGTGCGGATTGTCAGTGCCAGATAGTGACACCGCCGAACGAATGAATGTATATGGAAGAACGTGTACAAGTACTTTGCGTTGCACTGATTAAATATTGGAGGAATACTCGTACATGGTCGTGCATGAGTCAAGGACCAGGATGAGATTGTGTACTACATACATCAAGCTCCGGGGCCATAAACTGCCAAACACCGTTCTGCGAAAGCTTTTACCATAAGCTCAGACACCTGCCCAAAAAATGCAGCCGAAACCGCGGCATAGAGCGGATTTGCGAATGCAAACGTCAAGTCAAGTGTCACAAGCGTTGAACCACTCCCGGGGTCTACTTTCGGCAGTTGAACAGCAGGATCATACTCTTGGAAATCTCTCGCACTGGAATGAGAGCATTCGGGGTGGACCGATTTAAAACGCCATGTTGTCACTAGCGTTTTGAACAGTGGAGTGGATGATGACGCTACTGCCTGAAAAAAAGAACAAATGCGAAAAGCAAGGAAGAACACTTGGATGATGAAAAATTGTACCTCTACCGATTCAAAGGGCTTGCATGTCACACGGCTCACATAGCTTTCCCTAAAAGAAATAAACCCCACGGTCAACTCCGCATCCATGACCATGGTTGGCAACTGTCCGGTTCTTTCGTGATCCAAAACTGTACTGAGAACTCGTGAACTCGTGCAGAAAGGAACGAAATGTGGGTATGATTCAACGTCAGCAACTATATCGTAGAGTTGACTGTGTATGTACCTGGGGCCAATTCAGCTAAGAGATGAGAGAGAAGTCGACGAACACTTACGGAAGGATCTTTCGTTCATGATATGTTTGAATTTCTGACCTGTTGGACTGAGAGAAGGGTGATATTGACGGTAGGTCAGGAAGAGTAAAGAAGGTCCTCCGAGTCGTCAGACGCAGTCCTGTGAAGGAGCAATGCAAACGAGTGAGGAAGATCTTGCACATAGACTTGAAAATTCATGACTCAGAGCTACCTGTTATGTATGTACTCTTGTTTGTAGTAGGTTCATGTCTACTAGTACCATGCCCGGACTACTGTACATATTATGAACCCAACAGTTCAAGCGCTCAAAGAGAAACAAAAAGCCGTCAATCATTTTTGAAGCCTAACATGAGCCAATGATAAAGTAATGAAAATATTCGTTCGAACTGACTGGGTTCTTATTCGCAGGGGCAGCCCAATAACGATAGTTTAGCCGATAAATTCGCCATTCTCGGGACACTCTCTCGCGATCTAACGAAAATGGATGAGAAAGCACATAGACCGAGATAATGACTGCTCACATGGCCCTCCTGCTGACACTTGTAACAAGTCTTGGTCTTGCTGCCAGCAACGGTGTCGGATATTGCTCCAGGAGTAGCAAGGCAATCCCTTCAAAAACACAGGTTAACACTAGTATTAACATTGGCGTAAGATAAAATACCTGGCCAGATGATTTGGACCTCCACACCGATAACATTTGACGGGCGGCAAAGTGGATGTATTCAGGGTGCGTCCCGGAGGGGGTGCGCGAGAAGCGAATCCGGACCCAACTATCCCAGCTCCAGCACCACTAGGGCAAGCACGAGCGATGTGTCCGGGTCGGCCACAGTTCTTGTTGACAATTGTTAGCCGGAGAAATGTGAGGGTGTGGACGTGTTCTCACGTAACATTTTTGATTACCCGGCTGCTGTACCCTCAGGCTGGGACAGTCCGCTTGAATGTGACCAACGCCTCCGCAAGAGTAGCACTGTTTAGCGCTCACAGACCTCGGGGATGGACAAGCAGACGATTCGTGTCCTGGCTGACGACAATTATAGCAAAGACGCTGTTCTTCAGAACAATTTTCGGCGATGTGACCAACTTTGGAACGATAAGGACCGACGACGTCTTAAAAAATAAGGGACTGACGATTGCCACATTTAAAACAACCCTTCCTAGAAAATTGATACGCCATTTTTGAAATCCCTTCAAAACTGCAGGAGGTTGCTGATTCATAAGAACGAAGTGAAGTGGTTGTATACGTACCTAGCTTCACCCGCTTCCAGCTAACCACTAACTTCACTTCCCTCCTCCCGTTGTGACGAGGGGTAAGACGACTGATGTGAACGAGTCGAACACGTGGTCTGAAGAAAGTTTTTCCCTTGTGGTTATGTTCTCCCGCGATGATTTATTTATTTGAAATTTTATTTTATTTTATAATTTTATTTCGTAAATACGGAAAAGTATTCGACACGGCGACTTGAACTCGTTTGCTATGAGCTTAAGCACCACTCTCAATCGTAGCTGCTAGTATAGATTCAATATTCAAGTCTTGTCGGAATGTGAACATATTCGGATCAATCCATTCCTGACCCTTCTTTAAGCAGCGTTTCGTGACGCACTTTTCACAGGGTCCCACTATCCCAACAACAAGTTGACTCCCTTTGAGGTCTTTTTTTTTTCTCATTTTATCTTGTAGCTACTAGTCTGAATCTATAGTATTTAGTCTTTGCCTCCCAGCGTCGAGCCGACCTTCGCGCACCCGCATATCGCGCTTCTTGTTAGGCTGCTGAGCGACTTCCCCCCAGGTATGCTAGATTTTGTCTGATAATTCACACCATTTAACTGTACATTAGAATTTATTTCTGCCTGGACGCCGTTCCTCATCCTTCCAACAAGCGACGTACCGAGTGAGCGAAGCACGGCTCAATGTGTAGGAGGGGGAGTTTCTCATTGGCGATCGTTTCTAGAGTCTCTCACTGGTCTGTAGTCATACCTTGATGGCAACACATACGGAGTCAATGTACAATGGGACTTGATATATGCTTTCAACAGTTCATTCAGTGTCGTTTACCTATCTGATTCATAGCCCACTAGTCGAGGGCCACTGACAAACAAGTACAACTGCTTCCGAGTTCTGCTCCGGACAGTAATAGCCAGAGATAAGTGTGCGATACTTCGTAATAGCCGTCACAATGTGCGCTATACTTCTTACACTGTACCTTAATAGCCGTCACAATGTCTACCAGTACGTCTTATATTACTCCCGATGGAACACTAATTGCTCCGTAACAAGGAAAGACTACCATTCGGGTTTTTCTCACATGCGATCAATAAGCTGCATTTATAATTCCTGATGATGGGCGCACCTTATCTCTATCGCCTCTACCACCATACCGTCCCCAATGTCCTCAGAAAAGCTACCCAAAGCCATTAATCTATCGCATCACTTGTCAGTCCTTTCTCGGGGAAGATATGTATCCCCTTTCAAGGGTCTGCAGAAGAAATTTGGGGTACCCGGTTTAATAAGCTTAGCTGGCGGTACATAATTATCTTTCTCTGTCGAGTACCTCTCATTAGGCTTTCTAGGACTCCCAAATCCCCAGGTTTTCCCCTTTGACTCTCTTTCCGCGGAAATATTGTCGCCGGACTTCTTTCCTTTGTCACCGCCTCAGCCCTCTTCTTTATCGTGGATATGGAAATTATTTTCGGGATCACCGAAAACAACTTTTGTATCGATCCCCAAGTACCCAACTAAGCCTAACGATGTAAACCTATCACAGACGCTTCAGTACGGTACGCTCAGGACGGCTCCCTTTTCTCTTGTGTACATTCATCTTCATTACCAGGGTTGGCAAGTGGCCTGCCACAACTACAAGAATTTATACATGATTTCGTCGCTAAAGTGTACCAGCCCGCCTACGAAGACTATAGTATCTTGCTCCACTGTGGGAACACCGACGGGTATGTATTCCCGCGATCTCAGAGTAATCATTTTCGTGATATTTGGTAGTTGGTTCAAATCTGCCATTACCCTTTGCAACCCTGGAGAATGCATCCTTGCAGAAGACTGGACTTACCCATCGGCGAAAGCCAGCGTCCAACCCTATGGCCTCTCAATGGTGCCAGTCGCTACGGATGGTCAAGGAATGAGGAGCGATGTGCTACGAACCATGCTGTCTGAATGGGATGAGAAATCTAGGGGAATGCAAAGGTATATCCAACTCTTTATGCGAACTTCAGGAATATGCCAATCAGCATTTAGACCGCATGTCATGTACACGATCCCTATTGGCCAGAATCCCAGCGGAACAGTGAGTAATACAGTGGTCAGCTTCGTATTAATACTGACTATGGTGTAAGACGATGGGGTTTGCGAGGAAGAAGGAAATATACGACATCTGCGTCGAATTTGGTAAGTCTCATCAACCACGATGAGAGCATATCCTGATTATATTATACAGACATCATAATTGTCGAAGACGATCCCTATTATTTCTTGCAGGAAGGACCGTATTTGCCAAAGTCAAAACGCGTAGCTCGTATAGGACCAACCAAAGACGAAGAAGCGGAATATGTGTCGTCTTTGGCTCCAAGTTTCTTAAAGTAACTGCATCTTTTCGCCTGCCAACCTATTCTAACCTCTAAATTAGGGTCGATTATCAAGGTCGCGTCGTCCGTCTGGATTCTTACTCCAAGGTGTTCATATTTTTTGCCACATGATTATTTATTGTTGAACGCCCCTGGTTTAGACCATTGCCCCCGGTTGTCGAATGGGGTTCTTCACTTGCAACAAAGTCTTTGCTGAACGTTTGGAACGACAAGGAGAAACAAGTACTCAGGACCCCTCTGGTTTCACGCAGGTAATCAACCGTCATTTCATTCATCATTCTTTAATAATATAATCCTATTCAGTCTCTCGTCACTCAACTTCTCCTGAATTGGAAATACGAAGGCTACATTCGGTGGTTACGAGGTTCGTGGTCATCATTGTGAACCGCCTCAAGCTCATTATGCCTTAGGTATTCGTACTCAGTATCAACTTAGACGTGACTTTCTTATCGATTGCGTGGCCGAAGAGTTCAGCCTTCAACTTACATCGGGAGACTCAGGCATGTGGGAAGGTTGTGATGTATACGTCGCGTCTGCAAAGCCGAAGCGCCGTCTTACATTGAACGAGAAACTCGGCCCTCAGCGCAAAGCGATGTTCAGCTTTGTTCCCCCGACGTCTGGCATGTTTGTTTGGGTGAGCATTAACAGTGTTAAGATGTGAACGGTACCTTATCTTTAATCAGCTTAAACTTCACCTCGAGAATCATCCATCATACCTCACGGACTCGGATACGTTGGAGGTAAAGCTGTGGGAAAAGCTTGCTACAGCGGGCGTGCTGCTCGCACCAGGGTGGATGTTCGTGGCTGGCCAAGTTATTGACGAAAACGCAGGCCATTTCCGGATCAGCTTCAGTAATTCTGAGGTACGCACTTACGAAATAAGTTACTACTACCTTGCTGATATAAGGCTAGTTTGATGTTATGAAGAAGGCTGTCGGAATCTTTAAGCGCGTCTTGACAGAGTTTTTTGAGGAAGCGTAGTCCAAAGTTGCAGTATAACGTAATAGTTTACACTGTAACACCCTTTGCCCAATGTCCATTCCTTGCTTGCCGTCTGCGTGCCCTCTACCCATGATCCCATGCCTTTCCCTGGCCGTCTGGGAGGGTTGATCGGCCCTTCATGGCCATCAGGCAGACGCACTTCATAGAATACCACAAGTGAAGAAAGCACCTTTGACTCGATGTCACTCGTAGGCTCGAGTTCATTCATGTTTTAAGCGCTACTCACTGCGTATACAGGTACATGTCCGTGGGGCCTCACGAGCTGATCATTTATTCCTCGCTAAACTGGCGGAGGAAGCTGAACGTTATCAAGGTCGGTAACATTCAGTCAGCCCTCAGCACGTACTATGAGCTGATGAGCAAGTTAGATGTGGTTGTACAAATCAAGGGCCTCATTCACGAGTTTGACGCTCACCTCACCATTGACGAAAGAAACCTCTTGTCGGTTGCATTTAAAAATGTCACGAATGTTCTTCGAAATAGCTGGCGTGTTGTTGACACGCTGGAGAAAGCGCACACAGTTCGTTCCGGCACTTCCGAACATCTAAACCTATTACGCCGTCAAAGGGAACGCATCGAGAGAGAGCTAACCGACGTGTGCAAAGATATTGTGAACCTCTTGGAGGAGCATCTCTTACCGCCTGCCCAGGTCGGAGAGGAGACGGTTTTCTATCTCAAGATGTACGTCGTTTTTGTTTCCCGCTACTATTCTGGCTCATTAGGTATAGGAAGGGGGACTATTACCGCTACCTCGCCGAGTTTGCACAAAAACGAGATCGAGAACGTTATGCAGACATTTCCCTGACTGCGTATAAATTGGCCTACAGGCATGCTCTGTCGACCCTCGAGCCAACGCATCCCACCAGACTTGGCTTAGCTCTCAACTTTTCGGTTTTTTATCATGATGTCATCCGAAGTCCCGAACGAGCGTGTCATCTGGCGAAGCATGCTTTCGACGAGGCAATTAATTCTTTAACCGGGGAGACAATAGGACAAACTATACGAGACTCGCTGATGATACTCCAACTTTTGCGAGATGATATGGTGCTTTGGTTGGGGGAGATACGGAAAGGTGTGTTTTGATCTGAATGTTGACATGAAGCGTTTCCAGCTCACATAGTACAGCTTCAGAAACGGGTTGAACAGGTGCGAATATATATTTATACTCCCACACTCTATATGTTCGATATCTTTCCATTCTCTCTATGAAATACATTTGAGTTGTCATGATAACTCTTACGGCTGGCGTTCAACATCTTGTGCAAACGTGGCGGCTACTAGCATTGGAAACACCAGTGTAGCGTCGGCAAACACCTGACCGAATTTCAGAGTATTAGAATGGCTTTACAAGAGTGACGAACCTTTACTGATTCTGCCTCAGCTCGAATTTTACCCCAGGACACGGCTTCATCAGGTCGGGCACCAGAGTCTGAACCATCGAACTCTTGACCGGTATTCTGAGGAGGTGTTAGACGGGCTTGCCATGCTTAACGATTACTTGTACTTACTATGAATACGGAATAATCAGCCCCATTCCGCTGAACAACAACAATGAGCCATGTCTGGGATTGCAAGGAAAGTGGAGATTACGATTAGCATGGCATTAGCAATTTGGTGCTTGCACACTCCGCCTCCGAGAATGATCATGCCTGCTTTTCTGGATGTACGAGACAACTCGTTTAAGTCACGAATATCGCGAACGATATCGATAATAAGTCCAGGAGACCGGAAGGAATGAAAATAAATCATATCTCCCAACGAACCATCAGTAAGTGCTGGACAAAAGACAGGAATGTCATTCTGAGCGAAACAGTCTCAGTGTGTATGCGGCCTACAGAAATAGCTGTTTGTTCACTTTATATGCCCAATAATATACGGATTCCTCGTTGTTGATTTCTTTCCCAAGCCTTCGGATGAATGAGCTTGGTGTCCAAATTTCGCCAGTCTCATTTTGTTCTGCAAGCATGGCGTCAAGGATTGGTGTGACCCAATCTTCAAACTTGCAGTAGTTGTCATTAGGAACAACGAGATTTCCAATGCGATTCATCCCTTTCCTGCGTAAGTCCGCGCCGTCCAGGTTAAAGTCTGCGAGATAAGTCTTGCCAATGCATTTAATAAAATCTTCCTCGATCCCCCCAGCAGTTGTGACGATGGCCGCGACATGCTTGTGCTTCACGAGATACAAAATGATTTCACGTAGGCCAGACGAGATAAGGTTGGAGGTGTAACCAAGGAAAATTTTGCACCGTGTTTGAGACCGAACTTCGAGGGGTATGTACTGCTCAGGCTCGTCTTCACTTATGGGCTCGTCTGAAAGACGCCATTTACGCTGGACAACGTTAAGCATTACGCAACTATAATACGAATATTTTCTGACCATACGATTTACTATCTCAATGGCCCTGCCCAGGCTATTTGCCTGGAAGCCGATTCTATTATAACTGCCCAAGAAATCTTGCAGTGACATGGGAATATCAAAATTGGGCCCTTGGACTGATACCGCTCCTATTGGCATAGGATCGGATGCTTGTAGAACAGCAGCAGAAACGCCATTGGGGACTGCAATCGTAGCCGCCATGTAGTAGAAATAAAAGTTCTGGCAAATCCCGGTGGCTGGTTCAGAAGCGTTAGTCTACGCTTACTACAGTACGGAATCCCAACTGCTATCATTGCCCTGGGTATTCCAAGTTTGTGACTATTCGCTATCCACATAACTTGGTTGCGTCATGGAGGTTACTAGCCACTCCACTGAAATCTCAGTTCCTCTGCCTTCATCGCCTGTGAGCAATGTTGGCAATATAGAGGAGAGCGGCGCAGCAGCCTTGCCTAACGGCACCAATAGCCCAGAAGAAGTTTCAAGGCATAAAAGGCATACGCCTTTCAATTCGGACAGTTTGGACACGCCTGTCGCCTCAATACCAGTGGAATCCATGCCTGTGAAAGATTCCGATCACGCACACGTTGAAGACGAGGCTGGCAATGGCTCGTCAGAAGACACTAGCGCCAACAAAGTAGAGCATACACAGGATCCAGTGACAGAAGCAGGCCCTCATCGATGGTCGGGGGAGCCGCCCACACCGCCTGCCAAAATACATGCACTGCCCGAGAGTTCAGATGACGGAATATCTAGTCGGCCCCTGCATCCTGCACAGAAGCATAATACAAATGGAGACAGAGATTCTCGTCCACAGACACCGTCGTCTCCGCCATCTGCAGCTCACAAGCGGTCCCTAACTATGTCAAGAGGTCACACCGTGTCGGTTGTCCTAATAGTAACCGCCTTGGAAACGATTTCTGCCTCCAAAGAGGCCAGGCGCTCGGCACCTCTCCGCGATAGTGTGAAGCAAGCTCTGGAAATGGTCCGGTCTGGTCAGGGAGGGGACCGACCGCGTGAAATTTTTGAACCACTGCGACTAGCGTGTGAGACGCGGAACGAGAAGCTCATGATTGCAAGTCTCGATTGTATATCTAAACTCATTTCCTATTCATTTTTTGCCGAAACCCACACCTCTCCACAAGCGTTCTCATCACCTCCTCCGTCGCCTGGACCAAATGCATCACATACAAATCTACCGCCCCCTTCCTTGGTTGACCTTGTTGCGCATACCATCACCGCTTGCCATACCGAAACTACTCCCGAAACAGTGTCTCTCCAGATCGTCAAGGCACTTCTCTCCCTCGTCTTGTCACCTACCATTTTTGTCCACCATTCTTCTTTACTCAAAGCCGTCCGCACAGTTTATAATGTTTTCTTGTTGAGCACTGACCCTGTCAATCAAATGGTGGCTCAGGGAGGACTCACCCAGATGGTTCATCACGTCTTCACGCGCTGCAAGCACCGGGGTGGAACGAAGGAGTCTGGTGAATCAGTCACCCCTACTTCGTCTACAGGACACGAGAGCTCCCCGCCTTCGCGCGCTTCATTTGCGGTTTCAAGGCCAGAATCATCCTCACTTCCATTATTTCCCAAGCCAACTAATGGCGCGACTGAGCCAGAAGAGACGAATCTGACCACTATTCTCCATGCATCAGGAACCTCGGAGCCTGAACATCGTGAAGAACAGAGTAGTAGTACGAATGGCGAAGATCATCAGTCAAAGGTCACCTTGTTAGTCGATACTTTTTGAGCCAGTTCGATCGCTCATTTATTGTTTATCAGGGATAGTTTCGAAGTGGGCAACCCTCATGATGTTTCGTCCGAACCGGACCACAGTGTTCGGAGCAAGCAACTTACTGCAAACGACCTTTTTATCAAGGATGCGTTTCTAGTTTTCCGTGCCCTGTGTAAGTTGACCATGAAACCTTTGAACAACGAAAGGTCGGTGGCAACTATTATAAGTCGATCACTTCTCTAAAATGTGCGCTAAATAGTGAACGGGATCTCAAGTCACATGCTATGCGATCGAAATTGCTTTCACTACATCTTGTTTTGACCGTCTTGAACTCGCATATGCCTCTCTTCGTGGATTCTTCTGCCATCATTTTTTCCAGTTCATCCAACGAGGCAACAACATTTATTCAGGCCATTAACCAGTACCTCTGTCTGAGCCTGAGTCGCAATGCTGTCAGTCCAGTCCCACAGGTTTTTGAGATCAGCGTCGAGATATTTTGGCGTGTAATATCGGGAATGCGAACGAAACTTAAGGTTGGTTTTTTAGCCTCAACTAGATACAACCGGCGTTAACCAGGGACACTGTAGAAAGAAATCGAAGTCTTATTACACGAGATTTTCATCCCCATTCTCGAAATGAGGACGTCGACATTGAAGCAGAAGGCGGTCATTCTCGGAATGTTATTTAGGCTTTGCCAGGATCCCCAGGCACTCGTCGAGATTTACCTGAATTACGACTGTGACAGTGAAGCTGCAGACAACATTTACGAACAGTAAGCCATTTTTCTACTCTACCGAATCTTCAGCTAACAGCCGCCTTTTCTCAAATTTAGTCTTATGAATATCATCTCCAAAATAGGAACGACTCCTTTCACGGCCGCTCAAAGAGGCAACGATCCTCCAAGTCCAGCGCTTAGTCCTACGAACAAGACTCAGCATAATGTGGTACCTCCGTCGCTCAGTACTTCAGCTTTAGCTATTTCAGGAACCATGGACACGTCTGTAATGGGTCTTTCTGAAAATCAACTCAAAAGACAGGGTCTCGAATGCCTGGTTGCTGTCTTGAGGTCTCTTGTAGCATGGGGCACAGCAGCTGGAAAAACAGCCGTGGATCCACTTCCGGATCCCATTATCCGAACTCAAACAGGTGAAGAAGCCAGAAATGACTCTGTCACCCCTGAGCCAACCCTGGACAAATTATCCATCTCTGGAGGAAGTGCTGAAACACTGAGACAACCTACACCAGACATTACTGACGATCCGTCCAAGTTCGAGAGTGCCAAACAGAAAAAAACTACCCTCTTGGAGGGTATCAAGAAATTTAACTTTAAGCCGAAACGTGTTCGTGGTCTCCACGCTCTGCACGCTCTTCCTCTGACTGAATTACAACTAGGGTATTCAATTCCTAATAGAAACCGGGTTTATTGCTAGCAAAGCTCCCCAGGATATCGCAACTTTCTTGTTATCTACTGATGGTCTCAGTAAGGCGATGATTGGCGAATATCTAGGGGACGGGTAAGTCTGGCCTTCCTGGTCATTCCTCAAAGCTGACTATTTGCAGTGACGACGAAAACATTGCTATTATGCACGCTTTTGTCGATCAGCTTGACTTCAAAAACCAGCCTTTTGTTGATGCGTTGAGAATATTCTTGCAAGCCTTCCGTCTTCCCGGCGAGTCGCAGAAAATCGACCGATATATGCTGAAATTCGCTGAACGGTACATCGCTGGTAATGCACAGACACCATTCGCTAACGCTGGTGAGTTGACACGAAAGCACTTGCAGTGGATGACCTAATACATCCCTTCAGATACGGCATACATACTCGCATACTCGACTATTATGCTGAACACCGATGCTCATAATCCTCAAGTAAAGAGGCGCATGACAAAAGCCGATTTCATCAAAAACAATCGTGGTATCAACGACAATGCAGATCTTCCGGAGGAGGTGCTTTCCGAAATCTTTGACCAGATTATATCAAACGAAATTAGGATGAAGGAAGAGGTTGAACTTGGCACAACTCCGATGTCCGGACCTGGGCTTGCTAACGCCCTTGCCAATGTTGGCAGGGATCTCCAGAAAGAAGCATATGTAATGCAGTCAAATGGGATGGCAAATAAGACAGAGGCAAGTCGCCACAGTATATATTGGAACCTAATTCGCAACTGAACCTGCTTTTAGGCTTTGTTTAGGACAATGATGCGATCACAGCGCAAGGGAACGAAAGGCAGCGATCAATTTTTCAGCGCATCGCATTTTGTCCATGTACGACCCATGTTCGAAGTGGCGTGGATACCGTTCCTTGCTGGCCTCTCGGGTCCTTTGCAGGATACGGACGATCTCGAGGTCGTGGAGCTGTGCTTGGATGGTTTTAAGAGCGCAATTCGCATTGTTTGCTTCTTCGATCTCGAATTGGAGCGTAATGCGTTTGTTACAACGTTAAGCAAGTTTACGTTCTTGAACAATCTCGGCGAGATGAAAACGAAAAACATGGAAGCCATCAAGGCCTTACTTGACGTTGCAGTTACTGATGGCAATAATCTCAAGGGCTCGTGGTTTGAAGTTTTGACTTGTGTTAGCCAACTCGAACATATGCAACTTATTAGTGGCGGTGTTGAGATACCTGACGCTGGGAAGAAAGGGTCTGCTCCCATTCTCGATTTGCCTTTCCGTCATTAACTTGATCTGTTTGTAGTCGAACGCGGAAGCTGCCTACAGAGGAATTAGCTAATGAAAGTCGGTCCACTCATATTACAGTTGCTGCTGATATGGTGTTCTCTCTCAGTCACTTCCTATCCGGGGTATGCGTTTGTATTATTAGCGTTGATATTCGTTGACGACTTTTTCAAGACCGCTATCGTCGATTTTGTTCAAGCCCTGAGCGATGTCTCCTGGGAAGAGATTCAATCTTCCGGATTATCTCAACACCCCCGCCTCTTCAGCCTGCAGAAACTGGTTGAGATATCATATTATAATATGAATCGGATTCGACTGGAATGGTCCAACTTGTGGGATATTCTGGGCGGACATTTTAACCAGGTAAGCGAAATTTTGCGACGCATGATCCCCAGCTTACGAGCGTTGTGGAGGTTTGTTGTCACAACAATCCTCATGTTGGCTTTTTTGCCCTAGACTCTCTCCGTCAATTGGCCATGCGGTTCTTGGAGAAAGAAGAATTGCCTCATTTCAAATTTCAAAAAGACTTCTTGAAGCCATTCGAGCACACGATGGCGCATAATCATAACCCAGAGATAAGAGATATGGTAAATTCGAGGTCTAATGAACCACCCCTAGAATATCTGATATTGAAATATGATAATATAGGTATTACAATGCCTTCAACAAATGATCCAAGCTCGCGCCCAAAATTTACGGTCTGGCTGGCGCACAATGTTTGGCGTTTTCTCTGCAGCCTCAAAGGTCTTGACAGGTCCGTGCAGGTAATACATTCCATAGTGATACATTCTCATGCACTCTGCAGAACGAATTGCGAGTTCCGCATTCGAGATAGTGACGAGGCTTAACAGAGATCATTTTCCAGCCATCGTCCGCTATGGTTCATTCGCTGATCTGACTGTTTGCATCACTGAATTCTGTAAAGTGAGCAAGTATCAGAAAATCAGTTTATTAGCCATTGCAATGTTGCGCGGAGTCATTCCTGTGATGTTGGATTGCCCTGATTGTGCTTTGACCCCTGAAGCCGCTCCGCCTACCTCGCCTACAGAGGACAACATGATTAAATATTGGTTTCCGACTCTCTTTGGGTTCTACGATATCATTATGAACGGAGAAGATCTCGAAGTCCGTCGCTTGTACGTGCTGTATGCTGGGTAGACTCGGTGTCTCTTCTGATATTTGCATTGCAGGGCGTTGGATTCATTGTTCACGACTCTGAAGACTTATGGCTCGACGTATCCTGTCGAATTCTGGGACACAGTTTGCCAGGAGCTTCTCTTCCCAATCTTCGCCGTTTTGAAGTCGAGTCAAGATTTGTCACGCTTCAACACACAAGAAGACATGAGTGTCTGGCTCTCAACGACCATGATTCAAGCGCTACGCGACCTCATAGATCTATATACCTTTTACTTCGATATATTGGAGCGCTTCCTGGATGGTCTTTTGGACTTACTTTGCGTCTGTATATGTCAAGGTAGGTTAAGCATTAACTCCTACAACCAAAAACTAACCTATTCTCATAGAAAACGATACCCTAGCCCGTATTGGGACGTCTTGCTTACAGCAACTAATCGAAAATAACATCACCAAACTGAGTGCGGCTCGATGGGAGCGTGTCGCTCAGGCATTTGTCAAATTATTCAGGACCACCACACCCCATCAATTATTTGACGAGAGCTTGCGGGTGGAAATCGATGGTAATGGAACCGAATTTTCGGACACAACCGGTGCGCAGAAATCTGTTTTTGGCAGCAAAAATATAGCTCACACTTTAACAGAGTCGAATGGTCAAACTATACTGCCGGCACCTCTCTCCCCAAATTCAGAGCAGCCTAAACCAGATTCTAAAACGTCACTCAGTGACCGTCGTCGTATTTTCAAGCAGATCATTGTTAAATGTGTCCTACAGTTACTTCTGATTGAGACCACTAATGAATTGCTGCGAAACGACAATGTTTATACCACCATACCTCCTGAGCACCTCTTGCGGTTGATGGGTGTCCTTGATCACAGCTATCAGTTTGCTCGTTTATTCAACGATGACAAGGAGCTTCGCACGGGTCTGTGGAAAGTGGGTGAGTGATTGTACGTTTTCGCCTTTCGAGGATCTATTGACAACACTTGTTAGGATTCATGAAGCATTTACCCAACCTGCTAAAGCAAGAGTCAAGCAGTGCTGCTACATTGGTGCACGTTCTGTTACGCATGTATTACGATCCTCGCCCCGAGCATCAAAATGTCAGACCACAGATTGCCGAGCGACTTTTACCGTTAGTACTATTGTGGGTTACCAGGCCCTATTCTTACCATTTATTCAGACTAGGACTGGGAGTGTTACAAGATTACAACAAGCTCCGGGTTGATACACAAACTAAAAATATTATGGCGTGGACGCCCGTAGTTGCCGAAATACTAGATGGTTTTTGTCGTTTTGACGACAAAGCAGTGAGTATTGTTGCAACTAGCAAGCATTGCACCTTACTGACACTTCTCTACAACAGTTCTCAAGATATTTACCAGCCATCTATCCCCTTGCCACTGACCTGTTAACTCGAGATATCGTACCGGAAATCCGACGAGGGCTGAAGTTGTATTTCGTTCGAGTAGGGTATGCACAGGGCATTATAGAAGGGCCATGATTTCATTCTATTGTTTACTTAATGTATAGTCACTCCCGGTATAATAGAATGGGTCAATTGGAAAGATAATACATATTACTGTTGATAACCCATGGGCATATGCATGTGGTAGCCACTGTTGATAGTCTGATAAGGCCCCCAACCAGTAGCTTGCGGCTCGAGGGCTATCGCTCAGTTAGTGTTGGTAAGATCCAAGTAACATTATGCAACTTACTATTTGGCCGAAGCGCATCGTATTTATCTGCAGGGAAGGTCAGAAGGGTCCAAGGAGCATGGAGGGCGTACTCACTTGAAGGTTGAGGATGTGTGGTATCATTTCCGGTCGCGAACGTACCGGATTTCATCTGGGCAAAGATGTTCGCAGGTGATGTGTTGTTGGGGGTAGTTGTCACTGGTAGCGGAGGTACAGGTGGGGGAGAGAATATCCCATTGTTAGTAGGTAATTGGCTGAAACCAGGGTTGAAACCTGCTGTGGATATCATGGTAAAATTTCGGCAATAGATAGACCAACTAATAACATACTTTGGGTGGGTGTAAAACCATTACTTGTGAAGGGGCTCCCACTATATCCTCCAAATGGTATACCTGTGGGTTGCGGTACAAGGCCTTGGGCAGGACCAGGGAAACCAGTCGGTTGTTGCTGAAGGAACGAGGGTTGGTTCTGGAAAGGGGAGGCTACATTATTCACCGGTCGAGTTGGCACGAAGCTCTTGAACCCAGTGTTAGTAGGAATCAGTGGCTGCAACAAGCTTTGATTCGCAGGAACAGGAGCGAATGGACCACGGGGACCATTGGCCATAGGCTGCAATGGTTGCAGTGGAAACCCCGTTTGCTGGTTCTGAAGATGTTGTCCCATGGGCGCGGGCGACGAGCCCATGCCGAGGCTAGACTGATAACTGGGTGATGGGTTAACTATAGGAGGGGAGGAGGCGATGGGCAGTGGATGAACAGCCGGACTCTGTTTACGTAGCTGGCTGAGTCGCGACAGTTGGTCGAATATATCTGAATCGGTTGTCCTTGCTAGGCTATTCCCATTCTGAGGTTGGGCAAGCTGTACACTCGTCGAAGGCCGTGGAGCAGTTGCTGTGGGTGTTGGTGCTGGTGCTGGTGCTGGTGCTGGTGCTGGTGCTGGTACTAGGGTAGGTGCGAGTATGGAGGTGGGTGGAGCAGAGGGAGCCCTTGCTGTCACAACCGGAGGCGTGGGTGCTAATGGCCTTGTAGAACTCGGACGGTTGGTCCAAGCATCGTCATCAAAGCCTGTAGAGGCGGTCGGAAGTGCAGAGCTTGACCGTACGGGGGGTTGCACAGGTGTAGAAGATACTGGCGGACTGGAAGCAGACTGCCCAATCTGCGGGGAAGTGGCTGGATGTATCTGATTAGACACAGTCGCAATAGCATTGAGGTCTACAGAAGCGGGAGGGAGGCTTTTGCTTGGTTGCGGCCGCCCCCGCCGAGTTGTATTATTCTTTAGCGCCCCTCCAGCACCAGCGAACAAATTGGGGGCCGGACTTGTCGTGTTTTGTTTCCGGGTGCCGCTGTCTTCAGATTGCAACTGTCTCGCATACTCTTCATCACGAAGTATCTGTCCATTGCTCTCTTGTGGTTTCCGCTTCTCTATAGCCTTAGTGACGCGAATGATGTCTCCTTCCCGCAGGCCCAATGAGCGCATTGTCGCATCTGTTATATCAGGCAAAATAGATTCGTCGATCTTATCCCGCTCAAACGACGAAGCATAACGTGTGCAGTCGTCAAGATCGCACCCAGCAGAGAGGAAGAAATCGAACCAATCAATTTTAGGGCCCTTTCGGGGTGGTGTTGAACGAGCAGACGTGGCACGGGTGGGTTTTGTGTCCTTGCGTCGATTTCCGAGTGGTTCATCGTCGGGGTGACCAGGAGACGCCGCCGATTTCTTACTCGTTAATGTCTCAATATAACGCATATCTTCAATAGACATCTTCTCCGCAGGTACCTCGACGACTACGCCGTTAATCTTGTGCAACCGAAGTTTGCCATTGTTGAAGCCAATGAAGGCAGCCTCCACACGAAATTGTCCACTTCGATCATGCCATATTCGTGTTGTATCTGGCGGGGGGCCTACATATAAAGAGAGAAGTCTATAAAGATATTCATGCAGATAGAAACATCACACTGACGAGTAGCTTCAGCCGACGCTCGAGATGACTGGCTCTTGGGTCTGGCCTCCGATTGAGAACTGTCAGTCAGAGAACAGGGGATTGCATCAATACAGAGACCTAAAGAAGTAAAATCACTTACGATGATTTATCAGATTTA
>QLPE01000757.1:654-25590 GCA_003314125.1 Hygrophorus russula | reverse complement strand
ACTATACGTGACAGACCTCGACCTGTTTCGACAATCTGTCTTCACATTTCGTGTTTACTACTAACCAGAAGTAGAACTAGTAGTTTTGACGAACGTAAAAACAATAAGAACGTTTTGTTCCGAGTTTTTCCAGGGCTCGTAAATGTTTGAAATTGGCTGTCAACACGAGTCACGTGTCCTAAAAGCCGTGTCTTCAAAGCCTCCATGCAAAAGTTGTAAGGGAACAAGTTTGTTGCCCGTCTTATATCTTAACAGATGTTACCCTACAGCCCCTACGCGACCGCAATCCCACTCGGTGACGAAGCCGTACAAATACCCGATTACAAACATCTAGAACATGAATATGTCTCCCCAGCAGAGGCCGAGAAAGCCTTGCGTGATCTCATGGGTGGCGGTATCAACCAAGATTTAGATATGGAGATCAATATGGACGATGCTATTGTACCAGGATTTCAGGAAGGCATAGCCCTGCTTCCTCATCAGATCCTGGGTCGTCATTGGATGAAACAGCGGGAGGATCTCTCACTCAAGAGGACGGGTGGCATTCTGGCCGATGATATGGGGTTTGCTTCCATCGTTTTCTTCTAATTTTTAGTTACCACCCACTCACGCTGATGTAGGCTAGGGAAAACCATCCAAACTCTCACCCGCATCGTGGAAGGCCGTGCCCGGAATTCGGATAGGAATGATGGGTGGGCTGCTAGCACCTTGTACGTGCGACGCATTTACGTGTTTCATTCATTTGCGTGACTTCGCCTTCTGGCAGAGTCGTGTGCCCACTTGCCCTGGTTGGCCAATGGGCGTCTGAAATTGCTAAAATGGCTGTCGGCCTTGTTGTAATCCAGCATCACGGACCAAATAGAACCATAGGCCAGCATAATCGAAACTCCAAATCCTCACGTTATAACATGCCCCATAGATCCTGATGTTCTAAAGAAATCGCACGTAGTAATCACCACGTATACCACCCTGTCGTCCGAGCACGCGTCGTTTTCCCCCAAAGCCAAAGACGAGTCTGCGAATGCCAAGAAGAAGTCAAAGCCAGACGAGGATGAGCTGGACTCGGACTCGTCTGCAGAAAATTTCGGGAGAACGTTGGAGGTGAAGAAGAAGAAAAGAGCCACAAAAGTAAAGGACGCGTTGTTTCGCGTCAAGTGGTGGAGGATCGTGCTTGGTATGACCAGTTGCAAATTACGAGCTTAAAATGGTGGTTCAACCTTTCTTTGCTCAGATGAGGCTCATAATATCAAGAACCGGACGACCAAGAGTGCCATTGCATGCTGCGATCTTGACGCCAAATTCAGGTGGTGCCTAACAGGCACTCCAATGTCAGTTCTCGTCTCTTTCTAACTCTATCTTGCCTCATGTGCAGTTGATTATAGGCAGAATAATGTCGAGGAGCTTTATTCATTGATCAAGTTCCTGCGCTTGAAACCGTTAAATGACTGGCCTAGGTTCAAAGAACAGATTGCGCAGCCTCTTAAAAATGGCAGAGGTGCCACGAGGGCGATGAAGAGGCTGCAGGTCAGCTCTCTTCGACATCTGCACATGTAGGATTATTTATATGGCCCATTTCTTCAGGTTGTTTTGAAACAGGTCATGCTTCGTCGTCAGAAGGACCAGACATTGAATGGAAAGCCCCTCATAGAATTGCCCGCCCGCATCGTCAAGGTTGTCCCGTGTACCTTTGACCGGGAGGAGAAAGTGTTCTACAGCGTTCTTGCTGCCAGAATGGGAAAGACGATGGAAATGCTCATGCAGCAAGAGCACGCGAACTATACGTCGGTCTTACTCTTGCTGTTGAGGCTCCGTCAAGGTCTGTGGGAATCATTCTATTGGTCGCGCCGATGCTGAACGTTTTCTTAGCTTGCAACCACCCGGGCCTGGTCTCTAGCAGTTACAAGGCGGATCAGGATGCACTTGATCCTGTACCATCTAAGAATACAGAGGATGATGACGAAGGGGACGAATTGGCCGATATGTTCACGAAGCTAGGTGTTGGTGCGGCTGCCAAGAAGTGTCAGGTGTGCCAGACTGTGTTAGTTGTTATGTCATTTAATATGGCTGTCGCCTCGTCCGTCTCGTCCCTCGCACTGACATGTTGCATGCAGACTTTCGGAAGACAACACTGACGAGTCGGAGACGCATTGCGTGGACTGCGCAGAACTTGCTCAGAGACATAAGGGGCGGCCGGACTCGGCAAAGATTAGGATGATACTCAAATTATTGGCGGATATTGATGAGCGGTCGGAGAGGTCGGAAAAGACGATTCTGTTTTCTCAGTTCACGTCGATGCTTGATCTGATCGAGCCGTTTTTGAAAGATCGTGCGATCAAATACGTGCGATGTGAGTCTTTTCTGGGGCTTGTTTATTGGACTGGCGGTGTTGATATGCTACGGTAGATGACGGGAAGATGTCAAAGCAGCAACGCGAGGATAGCCTGGAGAAGATTCGGACCAGCAAGTTGACGAGGTGTATACTGATTTCATTTAAAGCTGGGAGCACTGGTACGCTATTGCGTTCGCCTACGCTATTTTGATTGACTCTTGCACCAGGTCTCAATTTGACCGCTTGCAATAATGTTATCTTAGTTGACCTGTGGTGGAATCCTGCACTCGAGGTACGTCTCGGGCCTTTCGTCGGATGACGGCGGCTTGACTGTGACATTAGGACCAAGCTTTCGACCGTGCACATCGATTTGGCCAGACTCGGGACGTGAACATCTTCAAGCTGATGATCAAGGATACTGTTGAGGAACGCATCCTTGAGGTGAGTGTGGTAGATACCGTTGTGTATCTGGTCTGACTTTGTACGCCAGCTTCAGGAGAAGAAGCGGGAGCTAGCAAAGGCGGCATTGAGCGGAGACAAGATCAAGAACATGAAGCTTGGCATGGACGACTTGTTAGCTCTGTTCAAGGGTGGTCGGGACGATGAGGAAGATTGAAATAAACCTGTGTAGCATACCTATGTCCAGTCGTCACATTTCAAGTCACACTCAGTCACCCGACAAGTGTTGAGCGCTGAAAAGGTCTCAAACTCAGACTCAAAACTAGACTGACACATGCGATGGATTTGTATTAGTATTGCTAAATAGCCCTATAATCCATCATGTCCGAACAAGCTTCAAATATTGCTAGGTGACGTCCTTTTCATTTCCTCCAATATTTCCCAGCGAGCTCAATCAGTTTTCGTAGAGAGGCCAAGGGCCTCCAGCAGAGTTTAAAGGAGATCCTCAAGTCCAAAGACCCATGGGACAGGGAAGTCGATTTCCAGCGTAAAAAGTACGTACTTGGCTTCTACCCATCCCATACCGCCGTTATCTGATAAAGTCTCACAGTCTTCGCCGGCAGTATTTGCGACTCCTACTCGTCCACCCGTACGCTCAGGAATCCAAAGACGCCGAGACTCACCTGTGGATGCAGACCTCCTACGCGTTTATCGCTGTGTATAAGCAGCGCATCGCCGCCCTCGATCGGGTTCTGCCCCCCGCGCCGCGGCTCCAGCAGCAACAGGCGCGGCAGGAGGGCCACGGGCCTGTGGAGTACAGAAAGCTCATGCAGCGATTCCGTCAGTTCCTTGCGGACGAGGAGAAGTTTTGGACCCAGCTCGTCGTGCGTTTCCGTCGGTCATTTGCCCTCGGCGAGGTGCATCCGGCGCTTGTGGCCCTGGGCGTCTTGTCGACCCTGGACGCCCCCCCGGCCACGGGTGCAGAGGCCACGCATAGTGCCCGGGAGGGCGGGGCCGTAGAGGGGCGCCATCACCATCAGTTCCCGCCGGAGGACGGGACGGTGTCTGTGGCGCCGACAACGGGGGTGGAGAGGGAGGGCCAATTGACGATTGTGAGCAAGGCCTTGGTGTGCATCGGAGATATTGCGCGGTATCGGGAGCTGTACAATGAGGCCGGTGGACGGCCCAGGGCGGGACATGAGGATAGTGTGGTGTTGAGGAGGGGGCGGAATAGGCGGGGCGGTGGGGACGCGGTGCCCCGGGCGCGCAACTTTGAGAAGGCGCAGCTCTGCTATGAACAGGCTCGGCTGCTGGTTCCGTGCGAGGGGAATCCGTGGCATCAGTTGGCCATTTTATCGACATACAAGAAAGATGCCTTCGAGTCACTCGTGCATTACTACCGTGCGTTGTGCGTGCGCCAGCCGTATGATACCGCTGCGGAGAATCTGGGCACTGTGCTGACGAAGGCGCTGGAGCAGTGGAAGGCGCGGACGAAGAGGGAGAAGGAGAATGGAGGTGCGCCTCCGCCTGTAGCTCCTAGATTGCGGTATGAGGCGTTCAAGGAGAAGGTAGTGATCCTTCATGCGTTGTGGCGACTTGGCGCAGAAAAGTTCGATTATACTCATTATGTCCTCCCTGTGAGTTGCTGATGCACAAAATAACAGAATGGACGCCACATCACCGAATCATGCGCGGGCTGTATGTGACGACTTTGTATCTCTGATATCTGAACGTGGGCTTCCACCTGATGATATTTGTCGAGCAATCGTTCTGTCACAAGGTGCACTCTGGAAGCACCGTATGATTCGCGATTCGGGACCTACTGCCAGGCAATCTGAAACCTCCCCCGCTGCCGTCTCTGCATCTGTCATCGAGTCACGTATATTCAACCACCTGCTTGCGCTACATCAGGCTCTTTTGGACCTTGGCATCGTCGAACTCGCCGAACCTCCGCCCACGGATGCTGCGAATGATCTGGCCCAGCGGATTACTGCCACTTTCCGAAGAACGTTGCCGGCATTGAGAATTGCAAGCAAGTGGCTCAAGGCCAATTTCAAGTACGTTGCGCAGGCACAGGAGCCGGAAACGGCGGACGAAAAGGAGAAAACTCGTAAGCGGAAGGAGAACAAAATAAGCGGGCACAGTGTTGAGGTGACTCAAATTTGGGAGACTTATTCGAGATTCGCGAGCGCGCTGCGACGTACATTTCCGGTGGACCGGTTGCCTACGCTTACTGCGCCTTTGGAGGAGGATGTGGACATGAGAGGCTTCTTGCCATTACGAAAGATGATGGGCGAGGCCAAGATAGCAACCGCACAGAACAATGTTGAGAGTTCCAATGGGACGGCTGAACCGATCGTCGGCCAAGTTCATCCTAACGAAGAGCAGTTGATGAGGATCGCAGATTTATTAGACGATGCACAGACGCTGGTGGAGATGGAGGCGAGTGGATTGTGAATTATTATTATGATTATTTTGATGATTCGAATGTTCGGCCAGAATTCGCCAATCATGGCACACAATGATCTGTTCGTGTTGAGAAGTGCTGAAGTGACCCCGCCACCTGTCGCTGCCGAGCCAGTTTCTTTGATTTCCCAGCATGACTTATGGTTGGTGTCAAGGGAAGAGCCCGACCCGTCTGGTATTGTTGAGTCTGAGGATGACGCCATGACGGATCCCGTGAGGGCGGCCTTCAAGCATTTGGATGATTCGGACTGGGATCAGGATGATCAAGCGGAGGAAGATCTCGATGACGATGAAGAGATCCTTTATCCAAGGTCAACTTCAAGCTTGTTCGAATGTATTTCAGCACCTTGCAACTAATTACCATCATGATTGTAGGACTACCATTTCGCCTGTTCATGTCCATCCTTCTTCATCAGTAGGTCCAGCTTCTGTATCTCCTTCCATGAGCCCAATAGGTGCTGGGCGGTCCCTCACTCGGACGTCGAACTTTGCAACGCCCACAACTCCCAGAACCGCCCAGGATCTTCTTGCTAGTATGCTACCACCTTTGCCACGGTCTCTCCCACAGTCATCAGCACCGCAGCCCCAGCTCCTTTTTGGCTCGGCCCCCCCAAATCGGGTTGGTCACTCAATCTGGTCCACGTCGCTGGATGATCCAACACCCAACTATCCGGGGTCGCCCAGTCAATCTGGACAACTGCTCCATACACAATATCCTGTTTTGCCCCAGGAAGCACCCCAGTCGATATGGTCTCCCTCCTACCACGCAAATCAAATCTCACACGGCGCACTCGGTGGCAGCGAATATCCATCCTCCTTCACTCTACAACAACGGTCGACCGTCAACGGTGGTCACCAGCGAACTGCTTCCTCGCCCACTTTTGTTTCTCGTCTCTTTGCGAACCAACAACAGAGCGTGCACGACCCATTCGATTACTCACTGATGGGCCCTCCCCAGGGCCAGCGGGCTTCACACCATGTGGGGTATGCATCTCCGACCCACCCGGGTGCTTTGCATATGATGTACGGCCGGGAAGGCTACCTAGAGTACCACGGTGACCACATGCAACAACGTCACGGCTCTGGGGTCGGCCACCCGTTCTCTCCTCCCCCACTTTCGCAGGTATGGGGCAATCCGGGATGATCCCGATGCTGTGGTTGTCGTGTAGCTTATGTTGCCTTGGCGCGTGAGACGTGTCATTTCTGCGCCTTTTTGTCAGGGTCTGCAGATCGGTGTCTCTCAGCGTCTCCTTCGTATATAAAGATGTCAAGATCGGGTCTAGTCGCGCTGGCCTGTGGGGCTGGTACGTAACCTTTTCCGCCTATTCCTTGTGAATGCCAATGATCGCCGGTACACTGCGGGAATCAGACAATGGGAACCGTGTTCCTCGATTCGCTTTATTGTCTCGACATATGTACTTGGTCTGGCTCGTAGTTTTACGTCTTTTTTTTTTCTTCATCTTTCTGTTTCAAACTTTGTAGCCTTCCAGTCGGACCATGGTTCTTTCTCGATGCCGTCTTACTCCCCGCACCGTGGCTGGTGTGCTTGTATTCTTGTTTAAGAGCACGTTCAGGATCGAATTGACAGTCTGTTTCGTACTGTATGTCTCTTGCATTGTTCATGACCGAATGGTGGTAGATGCTGCTCACCAGTAATAACGGTGGGTCTTTGCATTGATATTTTATGCGTCGAGGACAACACGATACGATTAATCGAACAAGGCCGCTAGACAATCTTTGAAACCCGTCGACCTCATATCCCACGCAACGTTTCAATGGTAGACTTGACAGAATTCCGACGCCTGCCATGAATAGATGGTTGCCATTCATTGGTAGAACCATCACATCGGTTCCATTCAACATCCTCAGTGTGAACTCGTAGGACAATTAGGAATTGCATTACCGGCGCTGTGATGAACGCGTGTTGTCTTCTGAGATCTAAGCACCAAAACAAATTACAGGGGTGGACTATTAACCGCAGTTCACGGATAGACGGGGTCTTTGCATGGGGTCTGAACTCGGCAAAAGACAGAAATGTGAGAACATCATGTAACAAACCGTTATTACGTACTTCTAATTCTGTCCCATATCCTGCTTTGGAAACCAGAGCGAGTGTGTGAAGCTGATTTAGCTGTTTAATTACAGGAAAGGACTCATAAACGCGCAGTGGTTGGTGTAGTGTGCGAATGGTGCCAGAAGATTGCACAGACATCAACAGATCGACATCCTCATTGATGAATGGATGCTCCGTACAAGCGTAATTCTTCCAGAGGACGATGAGGAATTAGCTCACAGCCTATAACTGGTGAACACTGTAACGTCCTTAACTTTGGTAATACTGATGGTGGCAGAGCAGGAATAGATGGCGAGCGTATCTCTTTCAGACCCACGATCAAGAGTTTTGTGATCGACGGTGTTCGGATCAGAAAATCGCGAAAGACTGAGCCACTAAGTCGCACTGGCGAAGATTCGACGATGAGCTCTTCCAGGAAGACATTTGTACACGAGTTCATAAAAACCGTCACGAAAGACGTGTCTGTGTGTCCAATACACGTAAAGATGAGGTGTGTGCAATCTCAGAGAGCAGTCATGCATTGCTTGGGCCAATCCGATAGCCTGGCTTCAAGGTTCACGAGACGAAGAGAAGAAAGGTGTGCAGAGATGTCTCCAGAAACTACGTCTTCATCCAAAGGACAAGTGTCAATAGAAAGGCGTCGGAGATGAGATATTCATTGTAGAACAACGAAACGAGCACGTCTTGACGTATAGTGCCAGAGAACATGCCCGTTCCTGGTTCCTATCGACCTCTTGACAAAATTTGTGTGTGGCGCTATCCTCATCGCTATCAAGCTCGAACGACAAGGAGCCGAAGATGATGGGGTGCGACAGCGCAGAAGAAGCGGCAAACCAATGCCAGCCTCGACAGCATATCCTTGCGCTCCTTATCGCTTATTTCCTCTGACCACTGAATGTAGTCGAAAATTTCCAGGTAAATCTCGTTGGAAATGAGTGGGAGCGTTTCCTGGCCAAAACGTCTTTCTGGAGCTAAAAAAAATTCATATTGTATCTGATGAGGCTGATACAAACCACAAACTGGACCATTTGAATGCCATAGCAATGTGAATGCCAATGGGTTTTCGGATTACAGCACTTTCTTTCCTCGTCAAAAACCAAAAAACTTTAAATATAAGCACATGGCCAGTGGTTGGTGAGATGGATCCATAAATGAAGGAGAATACATACACTAAGCGTTCTTGTCCTCAAAGCTCTGCTCTTCCAGCTCAATCTCCCGACTCTGCTGCACAAGTCCACACGGGAGGCAACAAAGTGCCGTCAGCACGTCCGTCACTGTGCCGCCATGGATATTATACCGTTGGCGGATTGTAGGGGTCACATTAGCCTACCGGGACGCGGTCGTTAGTAAAGGCGGGAGAGTGCGGCAAGCAAGCACGTTACCTGGAGCAACCACCCCCAGTGGAAGAGCTGCAAACCCGCGAACGCCATGCAGCTGTTGTTCGGGGTGGGACCGCCGTGGGCCGGGTCAGGCGTGCCGTGGTTTGTGAGGTGGGCGTAACGCCGCGTGTTCTGAGCGTAGACAACGCAGGGGCAAAACATGGCCAACACAGCTGCGAGAACCGCGAATGAGGATAGAGGTAATACCTAGAGGGGATTTGGAATTACTTTTTCCAGGCTCGTCGCAGCATCTGAGCAGACCATGGCTCCATTCTCTGGTGCCGTCTGGTCCGATAGGGAGGTCCTTCGCATTCCTATCGCCGCCAGGCGCTACGGCCATGGGTGCTTGGGCGGGCGGCTGCTCAGACACCTCGGGGCTCTGGGGAGTGTGCTTTTCGTCTGACATTGGGTAGTGTTCTGATCCAACCTGAAGAGCCAGTAGCGGCACACGGGTATTTATTTACGTGGGGCATGCTTCTCGCCTGGCGGGAAGCGGCACAGCCCTCGCTCGGTTCCTTTGTTTGCGCGTCTTCCACCATGATGTTGGGCGCATGACTGGCTCCACAAGCTTCGTGGGCGCAGGATGTATCGGGTGGTGGGAACGAATTTTTTTTGTAGACAAGGAATGAAGGAATGCGGGAGGGTAAGCTTTGAAGATGGAAAAATGACAAGGAAAAAGATGAAAAGCAAGACTATTCCAGCACAACCACCAGCGTGGCCAAGTCTGGCATCCTGCACATGCAACCTGTTTCGGTAGTGCTCATCTCACTAGAGATACCAGTCCATTGTGTGAAGGCAAGCTGAAGTTGTAGGCTCTCTCGATAACTAGTGAACCTTCTGATGCAAAGGTTGGCGGTGTTTGGTTTTCAGTCCGTTGACAAACACACTCATCAGGTATACTCATGCCAAAGATTTTTTTGAATGTCCATGAACGTTGGCCTTCCCGTCTAAACATACTCGCAAAACGATGAGCATCAAACCTCCGCCTCGATGTGTTAGGGTTAGCGAACAGCGAAAGTGCTTATAAATTTTGATTACATGCATGGGAAAACTAATGGATGTACTGCCGAAATTCGGATCTATAGACAAAGGAGAGTTCATCTACTAGGCATATTTGTCCTCAAAACTCTGTTCCTCCGGCTCAATCTCCCGGCTGTGCTGCACAAGTTCACACGGGGCGCAAAAAAATGCCGTCATCACGTCCGTCATTGTGCTGCGGATCATAGGGTCACATTTATCTACCGGTGCGCGGTTGTGAGTAAGGCAGGAGAGTGTGCGGCAGCAAAGCACATCACCTGCAGCAGCCACGCCCAGTTGACAAGCTCCATACCCGCAAACGCCATGCACTGCCGTTCAGGATGGGACCGCCGTAAGCGGGGTCGGGCGTGCCGTGGTTCGCGAGGTGAGCGTAGCGCCGCTTGTTCTGAGCGTAGACGACGCAGGGGCAGAACACGGCCAACACAGCTGCGAAAAGCGCGAATGAGGATGGAAGTACACAGGGGGATCAGAGATTACTTTTTCCAGGCTCATCGCAGCATCCGAGCAGACTGTGGCTCCATCCTCTGGTCCCGTCCGGTCCAATTGGGAGATTCTTCGCATTCCTGTTACCGCCAGACGCTACGGCCATGGGTGCTCGGGCGGGTGGCTGCTCAGACACCTGGGGGTTCTGGGGGCTATATTTTTCGTCTGACATAGGCTAGAATTCTGGTCCAAGAACCAGTATAGCATCTGCACACGAGATAACTGGGAATTTATGTGGACCGTACTTCTCGTAGCGCCTGCAGGCAGTGGCACACGGCCTCGTTCGGCTCCTATATTTCACCATGATGGTTGGCTCCACAGGCTTCGTGGGCGCAGGAAGTATTGGGTGATGGTAATTGTTATTTTTTGTGGACAAGAGATGAAGGAGATAACAGTCCATTGTTGTATGGAGGTAACCCGAAACTGTAGATTCTCAAGCTAAATTGGCGAACCTTCTGACAACTACTCAATAAATTGCCGAATGGCTGGCGATGTTTGGTTTTCAGTCCGTTGGCAAACACGGACATCTATAAGTATACACAGGTATCTATTATGTGCCAAAGAATTATTTAAAAAATCCTTGAACGTTGGTCTTTCCGTCTAAACATCGTAAACCGATGGGGTATCAAACCTCCGCGCCTCGTCCGATAGTGGTCACCTGTCATCGTGTTAGTTGAATCCAACGCAAAAAAAAACGCGCAAACAAACCTTGAACCCGATCTTTCTTAGTTTTCCAGCATCCACGATCAAACGTCCATCAAACACAAACGCGGGCTTCTTCATGTGGACATATACTTGTGCCCAGTCAATCTCCTTGAATTCTTTCCACTCCGTCGCGATGACGACGGCTTCAGCGTCCTTGCAAGCTTCGGTGGCGGAGGCACATATCGTCACCTGTTTCTTGACTGCGAATGACAAGGCGGAGTCAGTAAGTGAACCAGGAATGAGAGCAAACTTGTACGAACTAGCATCTAGGGGGGTGGCAGGGATAGCTTCAACAAGATCAGTCCAGATCTGCGCGTGCTCAACTTGAGGGTCATAGATGTTGATGATGGCCTTCTCGGACTGGAAGTCCCTGATGAGCGTGATAGCAGCCGACTCGCGGGTGTCGCCCGTATCTGCTTTGAACGCGAAACCGAGAACGGCGATACGCTGCAAGCCAAATAAGTCTACATACAAACAACCCACAGCGGACCGCACCTTCCCCGTGATCGTGTTGAAAAGCGTATCCACGACCCGCTTGCTAAACCTCCTCTTCTGGTACTCGTTCATCTCGACGACCTGTTTCCAGTACGCAGCTACCTCCGGTAAGTGCAAACTCTCGCTCAGGTACACGAGATTGAGGATGTCCTTTTGGAAGCAAGAGCCACCAAAACCAACCGATGCCTTGAGGAACTTGGGCCCCACACGAGAGTCGTACCCGACCGCGTTCGCGACCTCGTCAATATTGGCGCCGGTGGCTTCGCAGATGGCAGAGAGAGCATTGATGGAAGAGATGCGCTGGGCGAGCATGGCGTTTGCTGCCAGTTTCGAGAGCTCGGAGGACCACAGACCGACGGTGAGGATACGGTTCGTCCTGTATAGGGGGGTTAGCTTAATGGGGACGAGCAGGATCGACGTTGGCTTACGGCACCCAATTAGAGTACACTTCCGCGAGTGAGCTGCACGCGTCCTTGCCCTCCTTGGTCTGGAGCGAACCGATCAAGACACGATCAGGCATGAAGAGGTCATTGATAGCGGTCCCCTCCGCGAGGAACTCGGGGTTGGAGAGAATGTCGAACCGGCAATTTGGTTTAGAGTTGGCTTCGAGGATGGTGCGCATAGACTCTGCTGTGCGACAGGGGACGGTCGATTTTTCGACTACGATTTTAGAAGAGTTGGCTACGGCAGCGATACGACGCGTTGCGAGCTCGACGTAGCTGTAACGAGTAGATTAGAACAATTTCTGCACAGTGTATGCTTCGTGGACACGAACTTGAGGTCGGCTGCAAAGCCGGCACCGACGCCGGATTTCTTTGTGGGAGTGTTGACGCTGACGAAGATGAGGTCAGCGTCTTGGATAGCTTTGTCGACGTCTGTAGAAAAGAAGAGGTTGCGCCCACGAGCTTGCCGTACGACGTCCTCGAGGCCCGGCTCATAGATGGGGAGAGCAAAGTCCTTGCTGTTCCAAGCATCGACGCGTGCTTGGTTCAAATCAACGATGGTAACGACGATGTGGGGACATTTCAGAGCGATGACCGCGCAAGTAGGACCCCCTGAGTGTTGCGCTTGTGTCATAAAATTATGTTTTTGAGGTGAAAAAAAAAAAAGCGTACCGACATAGCCAGCACCGACTGGTGGTGTGAATGAGAATTGTTAGTGCTTGGTCAACGTTGAGAACGACTTACTGCAACATATTTTAGAAACTTTGAGTGGGGACATTGGTAAAGAATGGTGGAGTCCGTCTAACGAGACTTTCTTGACTTTTATATATTTCTGAAAACGGAGCCAGATTTTTTTAAAAATATTTTTATTTAATGAAACACGTGAGGTTGCCCCTATCGTACACCCATACACACCTCGTATTCTTCGAGTTTAGCCACTTCATACAGCCACTTCATACAAATACGTTCCCAGTAGCTTCGTCTGTATGGAGATATCATAAGTGAAAAGCCAATGATACAACCATCTTTGCTTACACCCTGTATAAAGTTTGATCGGTCCAGTTTCTCGTTTGTGGAGCTGTGGCCCAGCCATCAATATGTCAAACGACCAACGTAACTGCCGGGAAAACTCACTGCGCGCCGTCGTCGCCACGCCCCATGGGCAATAGCATCACATTCACACCTAGACTCTCTGCAAACGTGAGCGTAACCGGTATCGACCCACCTTCGCGAGTGTAGTCAGGAGTCTTGTGGTACACAGCCTGCATTACTACATCAGCATATATACACGTAACAAAGGCAAACACGTACCTCAGTGGCCCTCCTAGCAGCCTCGAAATTCCAATGCTTGTGATCCGCGACCCACGGTTTACCACCATGGAGGTCCTCAATCGTAAGCGTGTTCTTGGTATTGAGTTTTGCGAATTCGGCGATGAGGTACGCGCGTACAAGCGGTTCAATTAGCTCTGGCGTCTGCGGAGGGACAAGTCTAGCAGACTCGGGTAAGGAAACGAAACGAGAACGCTTAAGCTATACCCACCGAATACTGAACTTTCCGCCAACTTTGGCGGGGATGACGGTCTTGGCACCAACACCGGAGAACGCGCCTTCAATCCCGTGCAGGGATAGTGATGGCATACGCATGCGGCCCATCATCACTTTCGTGTTGTCCGAAGACAAGGCGATGGATGCTCCAGCGGATTCTTCGACGTCAGCGATACTGTAGTCTAGAGCCTTGTAGAGTGCTCTAATAGGACAAGCGATGACGAGAAATGGCAATTGGGGTTGAAGAGAACGCACATTTCTTCATCAGTAGGCTCGGCGACCATTTCTTCGATGCCAGGAATCAGGATCTTCCCCGTCGGGTCAACGAGCTTGCTCATGAGCGACACGAGATCCGTCATGGGCTCGTGCACCATGCGCCCAAAGACCCCAGAGTGGAGGTCTCGTGCAGGGCCGGAGACCGTAAGCTTGAAGTACGAGAGGCCACGGAGGCCGTAGGTCAGGCAGGGCGTGCGGGTGTTCAGCCAATAGTTATCTGACTGTAAAGGGGATGGAAGGCACATCAAAAGACTAGGGTGATGCTACCACTCACGATGCAGACACAGTCCACGCCATCAAACCACCCGTCTTTCCCTTTCTTTGCCTCTGAGTCAATAAGTTCGTCCAGCCCCTCGCTTCCGCTCTCCTCCATGCCCTCGAAGCAGAACCGGAGATTCACGGGCAGTGGCAATTGGAGTGATTGATGAGCCTCAAGGACGTTGAGCCAGCCAAGAATGGGCCCTTTGTCATCTGTCGATCCCCGACCGATCAGCTCGTCTTTAGAAGAGACAGTTAGGGTAAACGGATCAGTGTCCCATCCGTCAGACTTGGACGCCTATGAGGGTGTCAATCATACAGGCGTGGAAGAACAGTACCAAACACGCTCACAGGCTGCACATCGAAATGCCCATAGATTAGGACTGTCCTCTTGTGCGGGTCGTGACCCAACTTGCCCAAAATGACAGGCGGAAGGTCCAGTTCTTGCCCGTCCATGAAGTGTGTGCCCAGTTCCGCGTATTTTGTCTCGACGCCAAGGTGCTTGAGGCGTGTTTCGAGCCAGATGGACATTTTGAGGACATCTGAGCGGTGTGCAGCGTCTCCGCTTATACTAAAAAGATAAGATTAGATACGGGTTCGACGTGCTTAGGTAGTCGTTACCTGGGGATGGATACTGCCTCTGCGAGTCTCTGTATGAAAGCGTCAGCATTGTCATCGATGTACTGGATCAAGCTCGCTGGCGTCGTTGGCATTGTACAAGCTTACGTGTGAGCACAAGCC
Organism: Hygrophorus russula; assembly: GCA_003314125.1. NCBI lineage: Eukaryota > Fungi > Basidiomycota > Agaricomycetes > Agaricales > Hygrophoraceae > Hygrophorus > Hygrophorus russula. Next base: position 10,959 of record QLPE01000757.1, on the reverse strand, counting down.
CGAGTTACGTACTGATATTACGAAGCACGCGACCGAGTACGACGACGACGACGACAACAGCGAGCAGCTCTCAAATATGCCCTCGCCACTGCCGTCACCAATGGCTCTCAACAGGTCTCCCAACCCATCCATGTTTAGTAAAAAAAAGTCATCCTCGCCGTTGTCACCGCTAGCATCTGCAGCTTCGTACTTGTCAGCCGTCTCACAAGCTGATGCCCGTGCTAGAGTCACCGGCAGACCTCCAACAGCGACCCCAGCTCTTTCCCTGTCGTCCTCAATGACAGTCTCCTCTGAGGACACCGTTCTGGACGAGACCGACCTCGACAACACAGACGGTCTCGCCCTCCCCGTCCACCCCCCCAACTCAGAGCAAGTCTTCACCACGTTGCACACCGAGTTTGGTCATTGCGCCAACGAGGCCTATCGCTACAGGTCTCAGCATACCCCAGGCAAGCCAGTCAAAAGTAACGAAGAGCAGGACCCCCCGTATTATATTCTTTTATCGACGTACATCAGCTATATCATCTTAATCTGTCTTGGGCACGTCCGTGATTTTATTGGTAAACGTATCAGCCCGTCTTCATACAAGAATCTCCTCGCCAGAGACGTGAGTGGGCCCATCCACACTTCATCCTACCGCTCACTCACTTTCTCACCAGGGTTACGCCCCCCTCAACTCGGACTTCGATTCGTTCTACACCAGGCGTCTCAAAACTCGCATGGACGACTGTTTCTCAGAACCCGTGACGGGGGTTGCTGGCCGCACGATCGTGGTCCTCGACCGCCATTCCGACGACTACAACAACACGCAGGTCCTCTCCGGTACCCGCACCCGCGCGCTCAACATCTCGTCCTACAATTACCTCGGCTTCGCGCAGTCCCGCGGTGGGTGCGCCGACGCCGTCGAGGAATCCATCAAGCGGTACGGTGTGTCCTCGTGCGGCGCACGGCTCGCAGGCGGCACCAACGACTTGCACGTCACCGGCGAGGCGCTCGTGGCGCGGTTTCTCGGCATGGAAGACGCGTTAATCAGCTCTATGGGTTTCGCGACGAACTCGACGATCATACCCGCACTCGTGGGCAAGGGCTGTCTCGTCATTTCGGACGAGCTGAACCACGCCAGCATCCGGTTTGGGACAAGGTTGAGTGGGGCTAATGTCCGGATGTTCAAGCACAATGATATGCAGAGTTTGGAGGCGCTGTTGCGAGAGGTGATCAGCCAGGGACAGCCCAAGACCCACAGGCCGTGGAAGAAGATTCTGCTTATCGTTGAAGGGCTGTACAGCATGGAAGGCACGCTCTTGGATTTGCCGGCTGTCATGGAGCTCAAAAGGAAGTACAAGGTGCGCTGGTCGTTTCGTCAATTGCAGTCTGAACCCTGACCCCATCTCTTTAGTTTTATTTATTCGTAGACGAGGCACACTCCATCGGTGCTCTCGGCCCACACGGCCGTGGCGTCGTAGACTACTTCAACATCCCCCCACGATCCATCGACATCCTCATGGGCACCTTCACCAAGTCCTTTGGTGCCGCAGGTGGTTACATCGCCGGCTCCAAAACACTCATCGACCGCCTTCGCGTGCACGGCCATTCTGGATCGTACGCAGAAGCGATGTCCCCGCCCGTACTGACTCAGATTATAGCCAGCATGGCCAGCATCATGGGAGTCCTGGATGGCGCATGCGGTGTGTTCGGCGACTCCTCGACTACGTTACGGGACGAGCCGTCCCAACAGCAAATGCAGGTGCAGTACCCGGGGCCCGCGCCGAGCACTGCTCTTCCGAGCTGGATGTCCTTGCCGGTTGCCTCTCGGGACGGCTCCGAAGGCCAGACACGCCTCCGCCGTCTCGCGTTCAACGCGCGGTACCTCTCACGCGGTCTGCAGAAGCTCGGTTTCATAACCTACGGCCATGTGGACTCCCCGATCGTCCCACTGCTGCTGTTTAACCCGGGGAAGATGTCGGTGTTCCACCGGATGATGAAGGCGAGGCGGACGCCCATTGTCGTCGTCGTCGTCGCGTACCCCGCGACGCCGCTGGTTACGAGCCGGGTACGGTTCTGCGTGAGCGCGTCGCACACGAAGGAGGACATGGATGATGTGTTGAGGGCGTGCGACGAGCTCGGGGACATGTTAGACTTGAAACACGGTGCGGGGGAGAGGTGGGCCTTGGAGGAAGTGATGAGGAGGGCTATTGAGCTGGTGAATGCGGAGTCGGAGTAGCTGTTGGGTCTACTAATTTTGGTTGGAGAGTCTGCGACATTTTATTTTACTCGGTTATGCCAGTTGGTTAGACCGTTGCGACGATTTTATTTCATTGCAATACTTTTGGCCAGTGCTAGACGCAGTACGAAGCCGCGGTACTACACGGCCTTACCTTGTTTCCCTAGGCGTGCTACAACCTTGAGGTTGTTTAGGATATGCGCAAGTGATGCGACTCTGCCTCAGACAAACCTTCAAGTTGATAAAGAAAGTCCCAATCCGCCATGCTATGACTGACCACTACCTCCAGGGGTGAAAATATCATATGAAACAGGTAAACTATATGGTAAGTGAAGTAGCTCGTACTGAAAACGCCATTTTGAAAAGTCGTGGTCGATACTTCACTTGGCGGTACAGCGCTAGCCGTCCAAGCTATCCAAGAGGTCCGTAACGAACAACAACATACCTTCCAGCCAATACAGAAAAAGTGACTTCATAGTAATACATACAACTTCATGCCTTTCCCGACACACTACCGACAACCTTCCTTCTCCCGCCAAAGCCCCTCGAATCCTCGGGGCCTCGAGGATTACGTACAACATTGGCAGTATACACCGGCACAGGTGTGCAACCCCGTTCGGCCCCGTTCCCCTCACAATCTTTACTATCAGAGTCTGCCCCGAAGATGCGCTCCCGAGCGGCTTGGTATTTTGCTTCTCTCTCTGCAAGGGACTGGTGCGTCTGTATCTCAGCGGAAGACGAGGCCGAGGATGAGGATGGACTGGGCCGCTTTAGGATACGCAGTGGGGATTGAAAGACGGTCAAAGGCGGGGAGACAACCAAGGGGGCGGTGCTGGAGGGTGAGATGACAAGCGACGGCATTGGCTTCTTCGAATTCCTAATGCGCTAATAAGACATGAACTGATAGCTCAAGATAATAACCACAGCTCACGCGTCAGCCCAGATTTTCTGATTGTCCTCTACACCATATTCCTTGTCTGAATCGGAGTCATCCCAGTCGTCTGGAATGTGTGCTGTACGGGTCTTGGTTCTTGCGGCGTAGGTCCGAGGCTGTTGTGATGGTGCCTGGGACACATGTTCGGACAAGGTTGAGTCAATGCCTAGGAAATCTTACCGACAGCTGGTCCCAAGAATCTTGACCTTGTGCACTAACGGCTGCCATTTGTTATGTACAGGGAGATATCAGATTTGAGGGGCTGGCAAACCTCGTGCCACAGTCACCATAGGGCGCGCGAGTTCAAGGCACGTGACTGAGCCCAACTTCTAGACGAGGTGGCCCCTTCGGGACCTTTAGACCGTGCTTTTTTAGAGTGAAGGTGTAGAGAAGCAAGTATATAAAATTTATATGTGAAACCGCGTTTTTCAGTAGGGCAGTAAATGTGGAGGGTTATTCACCTTTTTTTTTCGCGGTCGTACGGAATAGTCGAGAAATATTTGTATATTTGTACCTATTTGTTTTCGCAGAATTCCCGTGACTTACAGGGAGCGAGTGACCTTTGCTACTACTATGCTAAAGCACGGTAACTACTATGGGGTTACGTCGACAAATGCCCTAGTGGACGTCGACAAATTTTGCTCAGATCATGTGTTTCAGGATTTGGAGGCTACACAGGGAAACGTGCACTCAATTTTACAGGTCGATGCCATTCGATTCCTGTACACGTTCCGAAATCAGGTAGCATCCGCCTTTAAGGTTTCACAGAGACAAAAAAATTTATCAGCTTACGAAGTCTGAACTGCTATCTGTCTTACCTTCACTTGTCCGGCACATCAACTCAGAGAACTACATCACGTTCACTTTCACAGTCATCACGATAGGTCGCATTCTTGGCATCAAGCAGAACGGTCGACTGTTGTACGTTTCGGCCAGGTTTGCGTTGTAGGGTTGATTGATAGATGCACAACAGGTTCTTCCAGATGGATATCCATGACAGTGTACGTTTATGATGCGTGAGCCATGTATACAGCATAGTCAATTTCCTTGCTTTTGGTTTGAGGAGCAGACCTGACGGCGATGCTAGGCCCAACACGTTCACTGCATTGGTGGGACTCTTCTGCAAGCCGCAGTACCTAAAGAACAAGTCAGACGAAGACGCAGACAGTGGGCTCACCGAGATCGACTATGAAGAGCAGACTGCAGGTTATCAGACGGCGTATTCGAGGCTCACGGCATCGTGGTTGGTCCCGTAGCGTTCGTCTGGGACCCACGGGAGTTCCTCGGACAGAGCGAGTGAGGGTGGCCAAGTCGAATCCACAGGTGAAGACGTTGCCAAAGGTGGGGGATGTTACGGTGGTTGGCCCGTTCGTGCAGGCGCTCGGTGCGGCAGGGTATGTAATCGGTTCTGCTTAGGTGTGACACGAGCTGTAAAATGATGTCTCTGAAAAAAAGCTGTTATTTATTTCGCAAGGAGGATAGTAGGCTGCGTGACCTCGTGGTTATCGAAACGGGATAGGAGGCCGAGTCAGATTCTAGTTCTTACTACACACCACGAACGATGGCAAAAGTAGTTCTTGTAACTGGCGGGACTGGTCTTGTAGGCAAAGGCATCAAACATGTTATTGAAACAGAACCAGAGGGTTCGAGGTTTGGCAAGCAGCCGAACGAGACCTGGTTTTTCGCGAGTTCGTTCGAGGCTGATCTCAGGTACGATTTTCTCGACCGTTTATCGTGGATGTGATGAAAAATAATGGTATCATGTAGGGACCCAGAACAGACGCGCAAACTGTATGAGAAGTATAACCCTACGCATGTGATCCATCTGGCCGCCCTCGGTGCGTATACGTCCTCCATTGGTTAATGAAACTACTCATAGATGTTCATTCAGTGGGTGGAAAAAATATGAAGAACAAGGTGCGCAATTTGTCTCTCCTCCCTTAGCCCCTGTAGCTCACTCCCTGAGTAGCTCACCTTCCTGCGGGATAATATCCTCATCAACGACAATGTGCTGCACAATTCCTACACGCATAAAACCGAAAAGTTGATCTCGTGTCTTTCGACATGCGTGTTCCCTGACAAAGTCACATACCCTCTCGACGAGAACAAAATACACAGCGGCCCTCCGCACGAGAGCAATTTTGGTTATGCTCACGCAACTAGGATGGTTGATGTGCAGAACCAGTAAGTCAGATTATACACGGCACCGCCACAACTGCTGACTTGGTGAAAGTGTTTACAAGGAGGAATTTGGTTGCAACTTCACCTCCGCAATCCCCATGAATGTGTTTGGGCCGAACGACAACTTGTGTGTTATCGTTGTTTTATCTTGCCAGTGTCAGCTGATATTTTATGCAATTGCTCAGTGATCTTGAGGATGCTCATGTCATCTCGGCCCTGATTCACAGGTGCTATCTGGCCAAAAGTGCGTTTCCTTATCTCTTCATCATTGTACCTCACATGTAGATTTTTGCTTTCTTCCCAGAGAACAACACGCCATTCATTGTTGCTGGTACAGGAAAACCCCTCCGGCAATTCATCTTCTCGTATGACCTTGCCAAGCTCTTTATTTGGATGCTTAGGGAGTACGACGATGTTGAGCCTGTCATTCTGTCCGGTGGGTTGTATCATTTTTCTTCAATGTTCGAAATTCTTAATAGGGTGTCGCAGTCGGTGAAGATGAGGAGGTCAGCATCAAAGAAGTAGCAGATGCTGTGGTCAAGGCTGTCGGTTTCCAAGGTGATTACTCTGTGCGTTCTGTGTTTCTTTCAGGTACCATGTCATAAACCAAACTAAATCATAGTTCGATACCACCCACGCTGATGGTCAATTCCGCAAACCCGCATCCAACGCCAAGTTGCTGAAACTCATGGGAGGGTTCCAGTTTACACCATTCAATCTTGGTTTGTATTTCCGCCCTATTTCATGAGATATGGATGCTAAGTTAACCACTGCTGCAGCACTATCAATGACTGTGAAGTGGTTCATGGATGATTATGATAGTTCAATCAGCCCTTCCACATGGGTTGCTTGTGTGTATCCAGTTGCAAAAGTGAAAAATCAGCCTGAAGAGCTTTGAGGTATGGTTATTATATTTGTTATTTTCCAGTGCTTGATGATATTATGTGTAGTCATTATCAAAGTTCTGGATGACATAGTGAATGAGCTATGCACAAGGTATAGTCTTCAACTTGAATTGGGACCAATAACAAGCTTACCTTTCAATAAAGGGATGATCCAGCCAAATCTCACATTACATTCTATACAGCCCCTCCGTAAGTTCTTTGCTATTCCCATAACACAACTGAGATAAAATATTGGTAGACATGATCAAAGTCATGGAGGAGTTCGACATATTCGAAGGCTAGAGGAAAATATGGGTAGCTTCAGCCCACTCTATCTATTTTAGCTTTCTGATTACTTTCAAAGTTATATTTGCATATGACTTTTATTTGGCCCTATGCATGAATTTGCCAAAAATCAAAGAGGTATGTCTTCTGTATCTTCTACCTTTATGCAATATTTATCTAGGTATTAGCTGCACATCATTGCTGGTGAAAGTGGTGCATATCTGGTGAGAAATGTTTTGAGCATTAAGCACTAAGGTCTAACACTTTTCAGGCTATGAGGGCTATCAATTTTTTTTTAAAGCATGGTGATATGTTTCAAGCTGACTCTAATGAGTTTGATCATCAATGGGCCAATTTCCTTGCTTCAGGAGAGACATTCAGAGAAGAAAATGAATATTCTAAATTGATTGGGTAAATCCTTAAACACCTATCATATGTTGACTAATCCATGCATTTTAGCAATGTCATTCTTGTGTGTCCTTCACTTCCTTCCCCAAGTGGTGTTGCAAAGATATTGTGGAACTTCCTACGACCACCCTTTTATGACTGTAAACTGGTGGAAGCAACCTGTAACATCATACTTGTGGATTTAGGTCAAACAACACCACATCTTGAATCTGTGACTGTCAAAGGCCATAAAGTCATGACTGTCACTCGAAATAGAGTATGTCATGCATTATTTTTGCTTAGACTTCCTTCTAACATATTGCAAGGATATGCATCAGAATATTTTGCCTCCACATTCTGATAGTACTTGGGTCAAAACTGTGGCAAAACTTGTATCTGCACTCAGTCCAGAAGCAGATATACAAAAAGGCTTGTCTATCCATACTTTCTCACTCTCTAGTATTTTATAATAGTTCTTGATCTTTATAGTGTATCCATCCAGCATGACCTTGGCCTCAACAGTCCCCTTATCTGTTGGGGGAAGTGGCTTGTCACATGAGGCAACTGACTCTAACACCAAATAGGAAAAATGTCCACAACTTCATATTGTCAATTGTGGGTTGAATACTTGGACATAACAGATACATTTGTCAAGTACTAGATAACATTATAGACTAAGAGAATTATTGTATCTTCAAATTGTTCTATGACATGCTCTGAAAACCTATTAATTAGTCTTGAGAAAAATGAGAAAGACAGTGAATTACCCCACAATCCAATATTAGGGACCATAATGCACCCTTCTTCATTGATATTTCACACACTGGAATACTAGTCATTGTGGGCTTCAACTTGCAAACCAATTTCTGGTTCTGTGCCAGGAAGGCAAGAAATTCTGGAGATGACACATCTGAATTGTGGTATGATACATGCCAATTATGTGGAGTCATTGGCAAATTCAAAAATTTGAGGGCACCATCTATTGACAATTGCCCTTTGGATAAAGAGGTAGTTGCTGGAGATTTCTCCCTTTCTTCTCTTTATCTTGTGAATCTTATAGCCAAACTATCAGATTGGCCCAAGCAATTATGACTGCTCTCTCTGATGTTGTATGCACCTTGTCTTTACATGTATTGAACACAGACACATCTTTTGTGATGGTCTTTATGGACTCATGTACAAATGTCTCCCTGAATGAGCTCAGTGTCAAATCTTCACCAATGTGACTTAGTGGCTCAGTCTTTCATGATTTTCTGATCAGAACACCTTCAACCACAAAACTCTTGACTGTGGGTCTGAAAGAGATACACTCCCCATTGACGAAATATGATATGATTCCCCCTATCTCCTTTCCCTCGTATTGTGACCACTTACCATATCTGGAGGTCACACACTTTGTGCACCTCCAGGTAAGCAGTATATTCAGTATATCTAGTATATATCTAATACACACACTTTGTGCACCTCCAGGTAAGCAGTATATTCAGTATCTAGTATATATCTAATACACACACTTTGTGCACCTCCAGCACTCAGCCTTACCTGACTAGGTATATCCATACCAGTTTTTATCAGGTTATGAGCCCCAGAAGCAGACCTTTCGAGATGTCATCACTCTCTGAAGCCTTTGTCTTCATGAAGCTCAAGGGAACAAATTATTCTATGTGGGCAGACCACATGCAGGCTGCATTACAAGCTAAATACTTATGGCTAATAGTGAAGGGCATGGAGAAATGTCCTCCAGCACCTCCTACAATGAAACTGCTCACTACATGTAAGAGGTCCTCCTCTTATACGTCACTAAAAAGCACCAGTGCCGCTGGTCCAAGGCCTTATGCCACTCGCCACATGAGTGATTTCTTAATATAGTAGTAAATAGCATAAATACTTGTAAATAGGAAGCCATGCATGTAGCCATGCAGCCATGGGCGTGGGAAGATAAAATATATCATCCCACTACCAACCACTCACACAATCTGTGTCAAATATACATATTTGAATACTCAGATTGTGAGCAAGGCATAAGGGACTGGTATTAGCTATATAAATACCACTCTCCTTACACTTTTTTGAGTTCAGTACTCATCTGACACATAACTCACACACTCTCATTTTGCTCTCATTTTGCACCCTTGTTAATCTTCATCTCATTTTATTATCATCTCGGACTATATACACATAATCTACAAAAAAGCTAGATACCCCCAACATGGCAGGAAACAGCCCTAGCCCATTCGGGTCTGTCCCAGTCTCGCCTCACAAGATCATGGTCCCCATGCCCATCAGCAGCCTTAGAGCTGCTGAGTTAGCTGCTATGGCGGCTAGCATCAACTCAGAAGTGAGTGTTAAGAACCGGAAACCCGGAGCTTATCGGAGGCTATCGCAAGAGGGTCTGGGATCAGCGAGAGGCTGGCAGAGGGTACTGGAGGTCGGAGATACAGATTGGACGTAGTCTTGCAAAGGGAGGAACTTGGCTTCAACTTACAGTGTTGCGCCACGCCCTAACTCGGAGTTGTTCCTATTTTGGAGCGCAAGGATTAGTACTACAGAAGAGGTTCTAGATATACTATAAGGAAAGTTATAGTCTTAAGAGTACAGAGGGTTTCGGAACTATAATCGATATTCGAACTGAAGTACATACAGTAAATAGTACAGCTTTTATACTAAGAAGCTTTATTGTTATTAATATCCGGAGATGTGGAGCTATGGTAACGAGTAACAATAAGCTATTGTTAAGAAGAGACAATAACAGAGGAACGGGTGCGGAGTACTCGGAGATACGATATAAGGAAAGGTGAAAGGGAATAAGATGATAAAGGGAATATGAAAGGGAAGGGGCACGTGCTGTAAGTCCGGAGGTCCGATGATGTCCGGAGGTGGGTGGCTGAGAGTCAGGGTCATAACAGTGAGCCACTTCGAAAAATATCAGACAGCCCAGCCTGCTGTGCTGGCTGGCTGCGACTCCTTGTTGTGACGGTCAGTGATGTCTGATGACAGACATGCATGATCCGTGCATGGGAGTTGGCCTATTAGTCCAAATATGAGTGGTCCAATGATGGACGCTGAGACGGTCGCTAGGATCAACAACCGGCTTGCAGAGACAGACAGTCTCTTGGAAGAATTCGCTAGCTTCCAACAGTGAACTACCGAGCTGGTCCAGCATGCTGAACAGACGACTCGTCGCATAGCCGAGAATAGTCAACAGGTGTGATACACGCTGTATGGACATACAGCGTCGAGTCAGTTGACTCTGGCCGCAAGGCTATATGACAGCTCAATAGAGAGCACCCAGTCTCAAGCTTGACCTGAGACAGTTGAGATTTGCCCAATAAGGGCTGAAGCTGCGGTAATGACAGCTGATACTGCTGTGGCAGTAGCTCACTCGCTCAGCCTTGAGCGAGAAGTGCTTGAAA
>QLPE01003798.1:0-10194 GCA_003314125.1 Hygrophorus russula | reverse complement strand
AGTGCCCTGAGGCACTGCGAAGGGTTTCGCAGTACTCGAAAAGGCTTCGCAGCGGGGTTTCCCTGACAACAATGGGGAGTGTTGTAAGGGGGCGTAAGCGGGTGCGAAAGTACTGTGAAGTACCCTGAGACACTGCGAAGGGTTTCACGGTGCTTGAAAAGGCCTTTGCAACAGGGTTTCCCTGACAATGTCTGGTTCAAATTCAAGATCCAACCATCAGGAAATTGGCTCAAAAAGGATCCGACTTTATAATGCTAGATCTGCAATATCATTTGTAACATTACACATCAGTATGATGACATCATGATCAGATTAGATAACTGCAGGTGAGAATGATAGGAATATGTCATGCCTAACAGAATGATAGGAATATGTCATGCCTAACAGAATGATAGTCATGGTAGCATAAATATAATTCTGTTATTCAATGATAATCACTTATAATAATTTATATAAATATTAGCATAGAGAGAAAAACATCTATAATTTCCTATTATCTTATTATTCTATCTATATATCAAATTCTCAATACTAGTTCAACTTAATTGCAATCTTAGAATTTTTATTTTATTTGATTACAAGTTTGACTTGTACTTTTACTTTTTATCTTATAACTTATTTGGTTACATTAAGTCCAAGCTTATTGCAATTTACATTATTTATTTATTGCTCAAAGTCTAACAATTATATAAAGATTCAAAATAAGGTCATGATCAAACTTTTGTATTTTGTTCAACCCAAGGGTGTGTGGCTAAATATTTGTCTATGTTTATATATCAGCTCTTGCCAGACTGATATAGTATTATACAAGATAATCATATAATATCACAATTAAGATCATTGATATAGATTGACAATTTATTAACAGAATTGTGATAAATGATAATCATATATAAGAAAATACCAACTAATAACAACCTGATATATTCTGATCATATATATCTGGTCATACCAGCTTTTTCCCAATTTCCTGATGACTCTGCTTGGCATATCAGGCTCAGATCATCATGCCTGCACAAACACTACAGGCAATCCTAGCTACCACCAATGTCCCTTTTGGACAGTGCGATACCATCCTGCTGCATTCGATTCATGGCCCCCTTATACCTCAAGTCTGTCTTGTTTTCCAAGCGATTCAATTGCCTTCCACCAATCTTCTACCACATCTGATGCAACCCCTTTTCTATGGCCAGTTGTTTAGGTTCTCCACCATTTGTAGGGATCCAGCAGGGGGAGTGCTGCCAGAGCTGGATTCTAATATGTTCTTATTAGAACAGTGTTTTTCAAATGACTGTATGGAACACATGGGCAATATATTTCCTTTATCTGACATTGCTCATGCAGCAGAAGTTGTCCCAGCTTATGGAGCTCTTGTGGACAAGTCTTTTGATACCACCAACTCCCTTGAACTCACACAATCATTTTACCTCAACTCTCACTCAGACAAAGAAATTTACTATGCTTTGTATGCTCAGTTTGCATAATGGCATAACGAAATATTAGTTATCCCTTATCTGTATTATTGCAAATAAACTTGAATTATCCACGCTTGTCCACCAATCACAACATTTCCCGGTGATCGAATATCGCGTAACTAAGACTTCCAATTGGGCGGCAGCTAGGTGTTTTGCAGATGGACCCCCCAGTGGACTATAATGACGTCACTTCACTGTTCGGTGACCCCGGTGGACTGTGATGTAATGATACGGAACTCGATGACGAGGCAGGCGGTATACTGTCGCCAACACTATTTGAATCATGTTCACTGTGCTCAGGTTGTGGCACTTCACTTGGCCCAGCATGCGACGTCCCAGCACGCGATGGCGGAGTGCCAACCGGCGCATGACCTGCAGTGACAGTATAGATGCCCAAGTGTTTTCTCGTCTCCTTTTCTTCTGACACATTTTCCAACCCCACTACAACTTGTTTGTCCTTCGTGCCATCAGGCGCACTATCGTGCCAGGTGTGTACGGTCCCATGATTAGCTTGTGCAGCCGGATGGTTCGGGTCCGCAGCCATACTCGCGTGGGCCGCACGGACACTCTGCTCGATATTCTTCCTATCCGATGGGGATACACCGGGAAGGTGCAGCGTCAGAGGTCGGCCGATCGTCACGGGCCCAAGTCGATTCCTTTTACTGGGAATGACAGAAGAGTGAAGGGTCATTGTCGTCTTTTCCTTGATCCCGCCCTTGCGATCCCAGTCGTGCCACACCTTTATGGATTTGTCACGTCCACCATAGCCGAGACTGGGGTCACGGTATCGTTTCAAACTTGCCGCCTTCATGTCAAGATCCTCGTCCTGCACATTTCCGAAATTTACCTTTTGGAACAAAAAATGTACATTATCTCGCCTAGTGTTTAGAATGGAAAATACGGACCTTGGGCATAGGCCTATCCCTATGTATCCGACCAAAGGAACCGATGACGGGAGTGCCTGTGGTGTCTCCTGCGTGGTAGCTTATAGCCATAGATTCTTGAGTATGCGACACAGGAGTCCAGCGGCTGACTGCGCTGACGAGTTGAGCCCCTCGCTGCGCAGGTGTTGCTTGGGTATTGTAGTGATGCTCCATTCTTGCTATGGTGTCCGGTTTTTCGTGTGGCCGGACAAGGTGATCTGGAGCATCAAATATAGGGGACTAGATAATGTCAGTACAGTGCGCAAAATGCAACAATATTCACGTACTGCACGACGATACAGAGTGCGAGAATTTAATTCTGCCGCACTTGCGCCATGATACGCTGGCAATGGAGCGGCAGCGGTGAGCACTGCGGACAGGGTGGTAAAAAGGGCTACTATGAGCATTTCTGTGGTATATCAAGTGGTATATCAGTATATTGTAATTGTGACCAGCACGTTGAAGGAGTCCAGCTGAATCTCACGAGACAAAGTGCACAGGGCTTTATACCTGGACTTTTTGAGTTATCACCTGAAATATGGCTATTCCTCCGCTTGTTCCATGTGTTAATCCCATAATCATACCGGGAAATTTTCATCGAGTCTAATCGTTCTCACACCCAATCGAACAGGGAGAGAACGATGCCTTCTTCGACGGGGTTAGTGTCATAATCGTTTTAGCAGCCAGTACTCACGCGGCAGACTGGCGTAACTCTCGTGGCTGGCTCCCGACCGGAACTTCCAACGGATGTTCTGTACTGTTAGTAGGACATGGAAGGGCTGATGCGTTTTCCGTTATAGACTGATAATTTGTAGCTGACGATATGACTCGCTCACAAATAAACAGACACAACCGCATTATCTGACTTGGTGTACACTTCAACCCACTAACCAGGCAACCACACTACGCACCGATGCAACAAAACTTTAAACCCTCCAATACCGAATACTAATGTTCGCTCTCTTTCAAACAACTCCGGCACCGCTTCAGGCTCTTTCATATTCTTTTAGCCAAGAACAAAAAACGCTGTGTGAGCGCATTGGTCCAGGCCCAGCTGCAGCCGGAGCTCACCTGTGGGGCAAATACCATTACCGCCACGGCGTCCCCATTCTCGCCCCCTCTCCTGCTCCCGCGCAGAACGTCGAGTGTGCTTTCCACATCATGTATGCAACACCCAAAGGTTGCTGAGACGGATCAGAGCGGGCAGGCCGTTGCACTGATCACGGCTGTCGGAGAAATCGAGGTTTCACAGGCGCAGCCTGTCGAGATCAGCATTGAGAGGGTCGTTTTGCCGATAGTGACTGTTGAGACGGAGATCAAAGTGTCACAAATGCTAATCATGCCCGTCGAGGTACTGTACGAGCGTGATTCCACACGCATACCCCAGGTTAGTATGCAGTCAACTTTGACACTTTGTCGCGTAGGGCCGACTCGTCCGATGCAGTGAAGCTGATAGCCAGCGGCACGGGCGCATTGGCGGTGGGAATCTACGCATCTTTGGTAGGTTTCTCAGACATCATCTCGGGTGTCTTGACGGGGGTATCATCGCGGTAGGCACATCGGCATTAGGTGAGGCGTCCTCGGTAGGTTGGAATGCTTTGGTGTCAACAGCCTCGACGGGTGCAACAACCTCCTCGAAGGGCTGCACCTCCTCTTTGGTAAGCGCCTGTAACACCTCGATTTCATTCTCAGCTACCTCGACGGGTGCAACGACCTCGCTCGTAATCTCGGCTGTAACACCTCTATTTCTTTTTCAACTCGCCTGTGTCTCCGCACAACTGTATGTGTCTCTCGTGGTTGTTTGACTTGCACTGACGCTCACAGTCGCATTCCCAAGACAGGGGTCCGCGAGTCCGCAAACTGCCGTCAGGATGCGGCAATCATTGGGGAGATGCAGGCATATGTGCGATGACGGGAGAGCAAGCGTGCAGAACGGGAAGCTGGCTGGGGCTTGGGAGTGGGTGGTCCTTCTAGCGTTACTCTCATGGAACGGGACCTAGACTGACTAACTTCGACAGTCGAAAATGTGGTGATGCCTGGATTATCTGTTCTGCCACTAAAACTATGTGACGACTACTGACTATGGCCTGGCCTAGCTCGTCTTTTGTTTCTTGTTGGGCTTGAATAGTGACGTCACTTCCGAGTCACTGTCTGGCGAACTGTAATGTGACGCCTCGGAACTTGATGACGAGGCAGGCGGTGGACCGATGCTACCATTGTTTGAATCATGATCACTGTGCGCAGGTTGTGGCACTTCGCTCGACCCAGCACGTGGCGGAGGACGGACGCTCTGAAGCTGCCTCGTCGGAGGTTGGTTGACTGTCGCGAGGCGGCCAATTACATGTGTCTTTTGGGACAAAAACGTAAATTACCTCGCCTAATGTTTAGAATGGAAAATACGGACCTGGACCATAGGTATTTGCCTATATATTCGACCTAAGGAACCAATGGTGGGAGTGCCTGTGGTATCTCCTGCGTGGTAGCTTATAGCCATAGATTCACGAGTATGTGACACAATAGTCCAGCGGCTGGCTGCGCTGACGAGCTGGGCCCCTCGCTGCGCAGGTGTCGCTTGGGTATTGTAGTGATGTTCCATTTTTGCTATGATGTCCGGTTTTTCGTTTGGCTGGACAAAGTGGTATGGAGTATCAAATATAGGGGGCTAGGGAACGTCAATATATTGAGTAAAACGCAGGAATATTCACGTACTGCACGACGATACAGAGTGCGAGAATTTAATTCTGCCACACTTGCGCCATGATACGCTGGCAATGGAGCGGCAATGCTGAGCACTGCGGACAGGGTGGTAAAAAGGGCTACTATGAGCATTTCTGTGGTATATCAAGTGGTATATCAGTATATTGTAATTGTGACCAGCACGTTGAAGGAGTCCAGCTGAATCTCACGAGACAAAGTGCACAGGGCTTTATACCTGGACTTTTTGAGTTATCACCTGAAATACTAGTAGTATGGCTATTCTTCCGCTTGTTCCATGTGTTAATCCCATAATCATACCGGGAAATTTTCATCGAGTCTAATCGTTCTCACACCCAATCGAACAGGCAGAGAACGACGCCTTCTTCGACGGGGTTAGTGAGGGAGAAGGCGCGCGTAGGTGAGCGGGAGAGGTGTGAGTACTAGTGAGTGGGCGGGCGGGCGCTTGGTGGTGCGCAAGTTCGCCGGACAGGCACCCAAGAATATTGACAAAAGGGTCTATACAGTGTCAAAGAAAGTAACACCCCTCATTTCATAAACGTTTACGGATTCATCGAATATTCATCAGTGAATCGGCACAGTCTATGACGGAAAACGCGTCAGGCCCCTCAAACACACGCAATACCCCACTAACCAGCTGCGCATTGAAGCACCTTTCTGCCCCCAACCTCCCAATACCAAATCTTCAGCCAACTCTCTTTTACAATAAACAATGCCTTCAGGCTCTCTTTCACATTCTTTTTGTACTTGCGTGAGCCCATAGGTCCAGGCCCAGCTACAGCAGGAATTTTCAGGGTACTGTGCCCGTTGATAATATATATATTGTCAATGATAATGTGCGTGTGTATACCTTGCGTTGGTGATGGATCATACCTGTGGGGCAGATACCACCACCACCACCACCACCACACCCGCTGACCTAGGACCCGTCCCCACTCCTGCTCCTGCTCCCTTGCCAACCGTTAAAATTCCATACCGTGTATGAAATGCCTGAGGGCCCTTTAAAACCGCTGAGACGGCCCAGATCAAAGAGGCCGTTACACCGATCACGGCTGTCGGAGAAATCGAGGTGTCACAGGCACTTACCGAGAAGGCTGAGATGAGGCGAGGTCGTTGCACCCGTTGCAGTGGTTGAGACGGTCCCAGGCGCAAATCCAAGAGAACTCGAAAATTGGTGATCCGCTTTGACAGATTGAAGACCTGCCTTTCGGATTTTCGGGATATTGGACCATGCCGATGTTACTGGTAACGTATTAATTGTTTTCACCTGAAATACAGTAATTCTTTCGTAACTGAACAGGAAAGTGGGGGGCTACTGGTGTACCAACGCATGTGTCAATGCCATAATACACATCATCAATATTGCACTTTTAATAGTACAATAGCAATGTTTTTTGACACCTGCTACCCCCCTTTCAATTCACCGCCGTCGACGCCCAGAAGGCAAATCCACACCATACCACTCAGTGCATTGATACACGGACGACCGGGTTTGCGTCCTCGAGAGGTAGGTAAGGAGGGACGTGCGTGGTTACCATGAGCCCAGATAAATTTCAGCGGGATATAACCAGCTACATGTAGGATGCAATAACTTGAACTCGGGATGCAATAACTCGGGAAGTTTGCTAACTGGTAGAGTGGCAGTTGCCCAGTATCATGGATAGGAGTCGGCAAATGCACCGTACGTTCCCTTTTCCCTTGAAAATCAACGCAGTCCTGTATCACAGGCCCACAACCTTCAACCATGATCGATGCATGATCCATGATCCGAATTCTTCTGGTATCTAACCAGTCAGCACACAGACGACAACAGAGTCCTGTTCGGGCTTCGATCATAGTACTAGTTGGCTACTGTCTTATGCAAATCTTATGTCTTTCCTCTATACCCGGTAGTCGTCATGAGATGTTGGATAGAGTTCCCACAAACAAAATGGGGAGTAGCGCACCCTAATACGCACATAGCGTTCATCTTACCCTTCGAAAAAAACATCGTATTGCGATTCAAACAAACAGTAAAATAGGCATCAGCTACTCCCCGTCCTCCCCGTCCGCCACCAATCGACTCACCAGCGGCCCATCTAGCGCATCTACAAAAAACCAAAAACCAGTCAGCACCTCCACCCCTTCACAAAAAACAAACAGAAAAGTCACTCACGTCCAACTGAACTCGGGTGCTTCCCGCGGTACGCCGACAGAATGGGGGACGGGGATGGTGGGAGCGACGACAGACTCGCATCCGACACTGCCCCCGACGCGCCGAACGGCGACACTGGGTGCAGCGGTGTAGTGTACCTGAGCACGCGGGACGGTGTCGATACGGGTGAGGTTGCGTAGGACGCTGCGAAGGGCTTTTGTGGGCGTGGGCTTGTCTGTGCGCGTTGTACAATATGCGATATTTATGTTAGTGGTGCGGATGGAGCATAGTGTAGTGGGTGCATACGTTAGGGGAGAGGAGGGCCGTGCGCCGGTGTGTGGGTGTGTGGGTTTGGTGTTTAGCTGGGGAGGGAAGGGGTGGGAGTGGCGCGCGTGGGTAGTTTATAGCGTAGATGGCTTGGAGGGTGTTCAGAGCCAATAGAGTTATGACTGCCAACTCTGCCACGAGATTTATTAGCACTAGTACTGTGGCAACCCCAGTGATACAATCGATACGAGCATACCTGTGGCACAGAGATACCACCAAAGCCTCGAAGTAGCGATTGTTCGATTTAAAACTATTTTAAAAGAAGTTAGTAAATTCGGAAAAGGTAAAATGTTTGTTATCAATAAAATTAAAACAAAGAGAAGAACACTGTTTCGAATTCTGACTATAGCTTCACTTTTATGTGGTTTGAACATCGTATAAATGTTGATCACGTGTTTTCGAGCTAGACGGGGGTGTTGGAATCAGGGTCAACGTGGTCCTTCTCCATCTGACATGGACCCGGAACGTTAGATGAAATGGATATGGTGCGCCTTTGTCCACTTTCCTTCCAAACTAAAATTTGACAAGTACATCCTACTCGTTCAGGAACGGATCACAAACGAAAAAAGGGGAAAAACAGTATCTGCACCAGTGTAGTTTGAAGATGCATTGGTACAATCCATTTGAATCGACAAGAGTAACCGCTACTACTCCCGGTGTACCCACAGACAAAGACGACATTCACGCAGATGTAGAGCGTGCGAAGGCTGGAACGGCAGGGCTCCAAGGTCATGATGATGGAACAGCAATGAACACTGTCATTTCGGTTACCTCTGCTGGACTATCCTTGGACATGTGGACAAGTTGGTTCAGCTTGGTGATGTCATATCGCGGCGCTTCTTTCTGTTACTATCCCATTGGTGTTCATTCGGTTCTCCAGCCTCAAGGCAGTCAAGTCTGTTGTTCTTGCAGCCACGAAGTGGAGCGACAGCAGATGCGCGAGGAACAATTATCTGTAATATACTTGCCCGACCAAGGACCACACATCAATCAGGTTGGGACATCGATCTAATTCTCGAGACAGGCGAAATCAAGGCTAGTCGCACCCGTGACACGACTCCCGCAATGCACGGTCATAATCCACCTACCGAGAGATACTTTCGGTCCTTGGTATGTTCAATGGTGAACCGAAGTTGTGGCTCGACCTGGTATCTGTCTCGCAAATGCTTCAACTTTTTTCTTCAGTCTCCCAGTTCCTTATGTTCTCTGAGCAACTCTTGCAGCAAAATTGCGGCGAGCCCCGGCCGCTTCGGTTATCGGCATGCGTTTTTGCAGGTCAACCGGTTCTTGAATTTGTAGGGATGAATTTGTGGGGGCTGGTGTCGGATGCGGGTCTGGAAGGTGGTGAGGAAGGGCAACAGAAGTGAATGCACGACAGAGTGCTAACCTTAAGCGCAAAGCTTTTGAGTGATCGGATGTGATTTGGGACTATAACAGTCGAAAATGTGGTGGTGCCATCCTCTGTTCTGCTACTAAAACTGTGTGACGACTGTACTGACTATAACATGACCTAGCTCGTCCTTGCCTTTTTATTAGGTCCGAATTGCGACGTCGCTTCCGAGTCATCGAGTGGTAACCTCGGTGGACTGTAATGTGACGACGCATCGGAACTCGATGGTGAGGGAGGCGACGGACTGATGCCAACACTGTTTGAACCCTGGCCACTGCGTGCAGGTTGTGACCTTCGATCCTGGGCCATGTTCAAAGTAAATATGCCCAAGCTCTTTCTTGTCCTTTCATCTTCTGCCACCTTGTGCAATCCCAATACAACATGTCTTAGCTTCATAGTAGAGTCGGGGGACGTGCTATCGTGCCAACTGTGTACGGTCCCATAATTAGATAACCCAGCCGGATCATTTGCCGCAGTCATCTCTGCATGGACCCCACGGACGCTCCCTTCGACGCTCTCCTTATGCTCCGGGGGTACACCGGGGAGGTTCAGCGTCAGAGGTCGGTTGACTGTCACTGGGGGCCCCATTATGTTCCTGTTACTGGGAACGGGACTAGAATGATAGGTCATTGTCGTCTTGTCCAAAATCCTGCCTTTGCGATCCCAGTTGTCCAACACCTTTATAGATTTGACACGTCTGGCGATACCAGGGTCTGTACTATCACGAAATTTTTTCAAGGTTGCCTCCTTCATTTCAAGGCGATCCGAGGTCTTCACTTCGTCGAGATTTACCTTTTGGGACAAAAACGTAAATAATCGCGCCTAATGTTTAGGATGGAAAATACGGACGGTGGGCCCAGGCCAATCCCTGTGTATTCGAGCAAGGGATCCAATGACGGGAGAACCTGTGGTGGTTCCTGCGTGGTAGCTTATAGCCATAGTCTCCCGAGTCTGCGACGCAGGGGTCCAGCGGCTGGCTGCGTTTACGAGCTGGGCCCCTCGCTGCGCAGGTGTTGCTTCGGTATCGTAGTGATACGCCATTCTTGCTATGGTTCCCGGTTTTTCATGTGGCGGGACAAGGTGATCTGGAGCATCAAATATAGGGGGCTAGGTAACGTCAGTATATTGAGTAGAATGTAACAATATTTACGTACCGTACGACGACACAGAGTGCTGCGAGAATTAAAATGTGCCGCACTTGCGCCTAGATACGCTGGCAATGGCGCGGCA
>QLPE01003795.1:0-23158 GCA_003314125.1 Hygrophorus russula | reverse complement strand
CTACCAGAGAGGTAGTTCGCACTCGGATTCCGTTGTCTGCTGATTCGATTTCGATGTCTACTGTCAGCGAGTGCTTGCTAGGGGTGGTTGCGATGATGAACTTGTGTGGCAGGTGTTTTTCGGAGGTGGGTCTGTGAAGTTTTGGGTTTTTTGGAGGAGGGTTGGCTGGAGTGGGAGGACTTTGCACATCTTTTGCAGGAAATGATTCGCATTCATTTTCGGGTATGTTATGTACATGTAAGGGTGCGAATCTGTTGTGCAAAGACAGCAGGGGCATGCTATTCACCTGCTGTTGGGTTAAAAATCCTCAACCACTGTCTGCGGAGAGCTTTCGCTGTCTTCCAATGCCATGTCTTTTGATGCCAATAGGTTCTCCAGAAGGTCATCTCTTTCCTCCGTGGTCATGTGGCGAATGTCATAGCGAAGGGGGCATTCCTTTGCAATGTGTCCTGGCTTCCCACAGCGGTAGCAGTTCTGTGGGGTTGGTTTTGTGCGGGAGGAGTCAATGTCCATCGGTATTCCTTGTGCTAGTGGTTGCGAGGGTTTTGGTGGGGCAGGGTTGGTTGCGAAAGCTCACGAAAGGAGGTTTCACAGAGGGGGTGCCATGGGGTGGTTTGTTGTTCGACAAGATGAGGCGGAGTGGAAGGCCTCGTTGGCAAGGCGATTGCGGTCCAGCCGTCTCGCTGCCTCATACCAGTCATCTGGGTTGTTATCTGCAGGTCTGTCTCTTCCTGCTTCTGCGATTTTGTCTTGGATGGGTGCGTTTAACCCTTGACGGAACTTTATGACGATGGCCAGCTCATCTGTGTATCCAGCGATGTCGATGAGTGTTTCGAACTCATCTATGTATTCCTCGACGTTCCTTCGCCCTTGGAAGTACTTGTCCGACTTGAGCCGCATCAGGGCGTTCGTGGACTCGTTTTCGGGGCAGAAGTCATTGATGAATGTCGCGAAATGTCGCAAATGTGGCGAAACGGTCGTTTCCTGTTTTTATTTCGTGTCACAAGGTGCGATCTGCGAAGATGGCTGCTCGTCCTGTTTTCATGTAGGAGAGTATCCAGTGGATCTTGGTTTGATCGTCTGGGAAGTCCGAATCACAGATGGCTATGTACAGGTTGCACAAGTTTAGGAAGGCCCTGCCTTTTGCGCGATCACCGTTGAAGTCGTCTGGGGTACTTGGCTTCAAACGCAAACGTGTTTGTTCCTGTTTCGCCGGTGTGGGGGGGCAAGGGGTTAAGAGGGAAGGTGCTGGGGCTGGGAATTTGAGGTTGTTTAGTTTTGCCAGAATTTGTTGGAGAGCTGTGTTGGTGGCTTGGATTTGTTTGCTCTGCTTCGTCACCATGGACTCTAGTGCGGCGATCCTCTCCTGATCCATTGCTGATGTAGTCTGGGGTGATGAGGGAGAGTCTGCGAAGCTGTTTTCAGAGGAGGAGGTGGGCGAGGCGGTGTTTGAACTGCTGCGAAATGCTATGAAGCGTGGAATTGCGCCTCGTCTGCACCTGGTACTCGAAGAAGAGGTTTTTCTGCTGTAAGGGCGACCTTAAACAGCGCTGTGAAGTGCTTTAGCTAAGCATGAAAGTATTTCGCAGGGCTGGTGAGGGAGATCCAAAGTAAGTATATAAAAGGAGTGCTAAATACAAGTGGGTCTTACCTGGTGAGGGAGATCCAAAGAGAAAAACCTAAGGGATCTCCTCACCAGGTTGAGTATATATACTAGTCTGTTACAATGCGCTTAAGAGGACAATGGGAAGTGAGGTAATATACTATGGACAATGGGAAGTGTCGTAAAGGGGTGTAGGCGGGTGTGAAGGTACTGCGAAGTGCCCTGAGGCACTGTGAAGGGTTTTGCAGTACTTGAAAAGGCTTCGCAGTGGGGTTTCCCTGACAGGTATGTCATAAGAAGCTCAACAGTGTGTGTGATTGCACCATATTCATTTTGGGTTCCGTCGGCATTAAAGACTGGAATGGATCTAACAAGCCTTTTCTTAGTAAGGCGTTGTTGTTCGACAAAATCCAAGTCTATGAACAAGCCAGTGGCACCGGAATCTAAAAGCGCAGTGATGTTGAACTTTCTATGAGTGTCAACTGTCATTAAGCCAATGTCGATATGGAGGGAGTTTTTTGAATTGGAGGAACGGATAAGATATCATTGGGGAAGGGAGGGGGATTTTTCTGTTTGATCGCTTGGTACTGACTCAGTAGGATTCACTGGCAAAGGAGGTGTGACATTATAAACTAGGGTATCTACAATGCGTGAATCAGGTACTACCGGTTCAGGTACAATTACATCTTGGAGTGACTCATCTGTGATCTCAGCAGTCACTCCCGGGAAAAATCCTCTTCTTCAACAAACTGCTCTTCCTCAACCAACTCGTCAACCTGCCATTTGTCCATCATATCCTCCAAGTCCTCAATCGTCATCTCCCGTATATTGACGTTGGGATATTCGCGAGCGAAATGTCCAGGGTGATTACACTTCCAGCAAACTCCTTTCTGCCCTGCTGTGATTTGTTGTTGTTTCGCAGTCTTATCGATGTCCATGGTATTGGGGTCCTTGGCAGGGGGAGTTGTTCTGAATTGGGGAGGGGTCGACTTATATTGGACCGTAGTTTTCATGATGGGCACCTTTCCTTTGAAGCCCAGAGGGGGTCCTGGGGGAGGCGTATAAATCATAGTCGGCTTGTAGATAGTTTGAGCTGGTCTAGAGGGGAAGGGGGACAGTCTGAAGTAGGTGGCAGGGCTTCAGTAGTTGAGGAGTTGTCGTTCCTCATCATTGGCTCATTGGCAGTTATCAACTAGAATGATCTTGTCCTTCCATGCCTTGAGTGAGGCAGGGAGGACTTCATAGCCATTGATTCACTCGATGATCCATCGCTGGGTTGCCACCTTGAGGTAGATGATTAATCCAGTCTCATTGATGCCGGATTTGTCTTCATATGCCTCAAAGTCAGTGATCATCTTGGCAGCCTCCCAAGTGCCTTGGCAAATGGTGGTGAGGAAGAAGCGAGCCTTTTCTTCTTCGTTGCGTTCGCCAAAGCGCTCAAGGAGGGCTTCCTCAAAGTGGTTGAAGGAAGTGAAAGGGAAGCGGGTTTCCTTCTTGTCAGCTTTGCATATTTTGTCGAGGTAGGCTTTTGCCCAAGGCCCAGCATTGCTGCTACGCATGTAGGAGAGGGCGAAGCTGATCTTCTTCTCATAGGCATCAAAGACAGAGCCTTGTGATTGGTAGTAGACAAAGAGCTGGTTCAGAAAGTCCTTTGTCTTAGAAACCTTCCCATTGAAGACATCAGGAGGATTTGCTTTGTATTTCTCATTCTCCTTCTTGGGTTTCAGAGCTTTGAGTTCATTCAGCTAGTTTGTCAGCTGGGTGATTTGATTCTGGAGGTTGGCAAGAGAGTTATTTAGGGACATGTTGTGTTCAATGGAGAATCTAGTTGTTTCCTGTTGAATGGCTAGGATCCGCTCGAGATCTTGGAGACTGGGAGGTTCTATGGGAGTGGGGGGAGTTGGGGGAGTTGATGAGGTCTTGGGGGTTGACAGTTTGGAAGTGGATGGGTGTGGGGTCTACGAGGTACTGTTCTATAAATTCTTCATCATTGATGAAGGTTGCTAAAGAGTTGGTGGTTCTGTTTGATTTGATTTGAGACCTGGGGTACAGGGAAGTTCACTGCCTGTGGTGAGTTCATGGAGGAGGGGATGTGGGAATGGGAAGTAGTTTGGGTAGGAGGGGTTGGGGTGATTCATGAAGAATGGCCAGAGAAGTGAAGTGATTGGGGCTTGGTGACCCAGGGTGGTAAGAAGGCGAAGAGGGAGGCGAGGTGTGGGGTGAAAAGGATTTGGGAGGGTTTTCGTTTTTGTCATCAATTAGCTGGATGGCGACTTTGATGGAAGTCCTTTGACGATTCTGATGGTGGTAGGTGATGGATGTGTGGAGGATGGGTTCAGTAATATAGATGGATTTCATGTATTCTTGGATGATTGTGACGTGGCATTTACTGACAAGGTGTTTGTGTTTGCTTGGGAAAGAGGAGGTGATGAGATTGGTGATTTCGGGAGAGACAAAGTCAACAATGGACATGAAGAGTTGAGGATCACTCAATAGTTGTTATAATTCCCGTATCTTGCACTTCTCTCTTCTTCTTCTCTTATGGGACTGTGCAACTGTTCTGAGCGGGAGTAAAGGTATTCATTGGAGTTGTCAGAAGCAATGCGGTCAAGTTCTTGGTCAAGGATGTCTTGTTCTGATGGGGGTAGGATGTGAGAGAGAGTTGCGGGGTTTGAAGGGAGGAGAGTGATTTTATAGTGGAATGTGTTGAACACATGTTGATTGTAGTTGTACCAACCTACACAGGTGATTGCAAACACTGGAGCGATATTCGGCCCAAAAGTGAATAGCGACTCGATGCAAATGGAACCACTGGCAAGAGAGGTAGCACAGGAGGAGACTAGGTGGAAGGAGCATCTAAGTAGCGAGTCGAGCTCTGTGATAGAGTGGACATTGGCTAGTTGAGACATAGTAGCAGTGGGGATTAGGGCAGAGGGGGGAGAGCTTGATCTTCTGTCAAGGCAATGCGATGTGAACACCTCTAGGAAGATGAAGGTTGAGAGTGCAAGGAGTGCAAAGAGGAAAATGTTGAGCTGGAAGGCTAAGGGGTATTTGCAGATGTTCCACGGTAATCCTGAGAGATCAAGCTGATCTCTACAGGTGTTTATTCAGTGCTTAAATAGTACAGAGCTTGAGGCGAACATGAGGTGAAAAGGGGATAATGCTATAGGATGGATAAAGGGAAGAACGATGATTGGAGGAAAGAAGAGCAAGAATAGATGTGTAGGTGCAGAGCAGAGAACATGTGTTGATGGGAATGAATAATAGCCTGAAGGCTTGGGATATAGATAAGATAATGATAAGATAAGATAAAGGGAAAAGATAAGGAAAAAGGAAAGAAAAAGAATAAAAGAGATGTGCCATGACACTTAAGACCTCTAAAGTAGTATAAATATCCTGTACAATATCCAGATACACCAGTCTTGAGCTGGTCAATACACCAGTATAATTCTCAAACCCCAAAACCCATATCCTCTCTCCTCTTCCCTTCTCACTCTCTGCACCTCCATTCCACTATCCTGGTGTTGTTTGGTTGTGTTAGAGTCAGCTATCGCTGACACCAACACTGGTTCAAGCCTGATCCTATGGCTGGGTGATGTGGTTGTAGCTCAGATGCACTCAATGCCTTAGGCTTAGACCCTTTCTCTGCCCTGCTATAGTAGTATGTCTGACATGTATTTCAATTTCTAAGGCACAAATAGCAATGGAAATCATGGGCAAGAGGGTTAGTTGCACACAAAATTCTAGATCAGCAGGGCCACTGATGAGGTCTATTACAGAGCTGATCAAGTTGTGTATTCTCACCCTATGAGCCCTAGGCATTATGCAGAAATTGCCAATTTTTTCTTATCAGCCCCACTTTCATCTGCTCTTCAAATTGCTGACCTCTCAAATGATCTGTCCAAGACTACAAAGAGCCCCAAGTATATGAGACCAGACAGTATCTTGAAATATGCAACAGGTTTTCTCTTGGCAGGAATCGGATGTCCCTGTTTAGTTTTTCCCCCTGTGAATTTGAACAGACTTTCATTGATCAATACCATGTATTCAGAGTAGACAAGGTAAGGGCCAACAAGTACAATGGGAAAATAGAACCTGGATCAGATAGTTGAGCACCACTGGATACCAGAGACAAGGAAAATGAACTTATGCATATCCTAGGAATTTGAGCAATGATGGGAGCTTGGTGGCATGGTTCACTAATTGCCACTTGTCCAGGTCTAGTGGTCACTTGATTAAATCATGTTCTGGTGGTGTGGTCATGGAGTTCATGGCAAATGGCCTATGAGTTACATGGAGATAATAAGCCAGTACTAGAGTATAATTGTTCTGATGATCCTTGTGACCCTTTTTCTGTTGATGTCTTTTATACTAGCAATCTTCTCAGGAGGGACTTCTTAGATGTTTATGTTGATTATCTACCCTTGATATAGATTTAAACTTATATAGACACCTACAGGGAGATAATTATATAAATCAACCAGGAAAATATGGCTTCAAATTTTGGCAATGACTGGTGTCAGATATGGTTCAGGATGACCCATCTAAGTGGCCTATGATGGATAAAATAGGAGAGAGGTGAATTAAGATAGGATCCTCTGTAGTTACAGGGAAAGCTTATATTCATATACTCAAAGCCCCCTTTATGGAGTTTTCTCACCATGAGCATGTCCAGTACCTCCCTTGAACATTCCTGAACAACTAATCATCCTTGCATCTCCCATAGACAGTCCCTGATTCCCCTTCTCACTTCTTTCAAATGTGGATAACAGTGCTCACCATCCAAAGTACCAGACAAACACAACACCGAGCCAAACCCTTACTTGATCCAAGTTTGGCCAAACTATTTTTTTAAAACAAGCTTTACTCAGTAAGCCCCAAACCATTCCAAAATGTGTACTAAACATGACAGGCAAGACAGCATGATCATCCCTAAATAAAATAAAAAACTTCCTGAGACTTGAACAGAAAACTCTCTTGATGGATCCACTACCACCTCCCAATGCCATAACACCTACTCAACCCCCATTCCAACATTGAAGCCTAATATCCTCTGCACCACACTCATGTTCATGTTTTGTTCTTTCACAACACTAACAATGGAACATACTATCTTTTTCTGCTTGTTCTTGACAACACTGGTCACAACCTTCGCCACATATTTAATTCCTGAAGTACAGTCTGTATTCTACGCAAAATAACACAATGGCTCACATCATGGGCTCTACTGAGCCAGTTTTATCTGTAGAATTTCAGATGAGGAGACTGACTCATATTCATCCCCATTTCTTAAACTCATGAACCCATTAACTACCACACAAACAAAAGAGTGGAATTTTGTAACTATGTACATCTCTATAGCTCCATTTCTCTAACAAGCACCTAAACTCACAAACCCATTAAGTACCATGAAATGAGCAAGTGTAGTTTTGTAACTACATACATCTCTATGCCTCTATTTCTCTAAAGAAGCATAGTCTAAAGGTCCCAAAGGGACCAGCTAGTGAGTCCAGACTTATCTTTGTATTAGCAATTATCTCAGATCCCTCTTTATTCTTTTGGTGCTTTCTTTTCTTTATTTCATTTACTAAAGCAAGTGATGAGTATATCTTCAAAGTGTGAATAAGAGGTGAAGGGGAATTGGTAGTCTTTGTCAGAAGCCTCTCCAGGTAAAATTATGCCCAGGGTCTGGCATTTCCTCTGTGCATGTAAGAGAGGGTGTAGGTGATAAAAATGTAATATACCAAGTAACTAAGGCATTTCTACATGTCAAGTACTAGAATAAAAGTTCACCCATTCTTCCAGGGCAAGAGTAATTCATTCACCCCATTAACTGTGACACCTCGATGACAGTATCTCCCACAAGTCATAGCTAAAAGTTCACAGCCTATCTTGTGCTGGGCAGTGCGCTACTACGACAGGGAAGTGTAAAGATGGCTCGGTTGACTCGGCGGTTATGCCAAGCGCCCACGGGTAGCCGCAGTGACGGGAGTGACCGATAAAAGCGGTGCAAGTCCGGCTGTAGAAAAAGGGTTACGACCCAACACGCAAAGTCTTTAACAAAATGTCTGCACCACCAGTTCCACCTAGACCAGTCGAGATTTACAATCAAGATATCCAAAGACCTCCTCCAATTCCTCCTCTTCCTCCAGATCTTCGTCATACTGTGTCTCCACCTCATTATGCTCATCCACTCGTTGCACCAAGACCACAGAAGCTGGATCCTACAATCCCAGCAAACGTTTGTCTTTTAGTTTTTTTAAAAATGAGTATCTTTGTCTGTTCTAACTGACTGTTGTCTCTTTAGATGGCTCGAGATCTTGACGATCAAGCCAATTCTTATAATCGTCAAACAGTGAATTATCAACCTGGCGGCTTTACAATGCCTCAGGCTTCTCATTCATCCGTACAACCTTGGCAACCCTCTTGGAACCAATCCTATCCCCCCCCAGTCACTTACTCTTCTCCTGTACCCTATTCTCAACCCCCATACCCACCACGTCCTGCCCCTGATCTCGCTCCTGCCATGAACTCAATGTCCTTGAACCCTCAACCCCCTTCTCCTCCAAAGAATACCGCAGCCATCCCCTCCCTCACAGCCCCACTCCCCACCATCGCCTCCCTATCCGCCTCGCTTGCCACAATCCAGCACCCAAACCACGACCCAGCCCTCAAAGTCGCCTGGTGCCGCGACGTCCTCTCCCTCGTCAACCGTCTCCAGCAGCCCGACTCCTCAACGGACCCCCCCATCGGCCCCGTCCGCATATCCGACCCTCAACTCCTCCGCCTATCACAGATCGCAGTCCCCATGATCCTGCAGATCGCCGGCGCCCAGCCCCTCCCCTCCCCAATTCCTCCCCACATCGCGGAAGCCCTCTTCCATCGCGGCACCTTTGCCGCTTCCGGTGCGTATCCAGACCAGGTGCGCCACAGCCCAAGAGTTGCATTCAAGGACTTCGAGGCTGCGCGCGGCGGATACCCACCCGCGTGGTTCCGGCTAGGCCGGGACTACGAAACCTTCAATGACCACGCGCGCGCGAGGACCTGTTTCGAGCGGGGCGTCAAGCTCGGCGTCGAGAGTTGTACATACGTGAGTGTCTCCCCAACTTTTACCGTGTCCGCTCATTGATCTTGACACCAGCGTATGGGCATGGCACATCTGATGGGCCAGCTGGGCCTCCCCCCGAGCGCCGAGCTCGCAGTACCCCTCCTCCATCGCGCAGCAATCCTCGCCAGCGTCGACGTTCCGCAACCCGCGTACGTATTCGGCTTGCTCCTCCTCGGCGAGTTCTCCCACGTTACCATCCCGCCGCACGTCTTTGCGCCCGTCATCCCACCGGGGAGCACCCCGCCGCAGGAAGCGCGCAAGCACCTCGAGCGCGCGGCCTACCTCAACTTCGCGCCCTCCCAGTACAAGCTCGGCCACGCGTACGAGTTCGCGCAGGCGCCGTTCGCGTTTGACCCGCTGATGAGTGTGCAGTACTATAGCCTCGCCAGCCAGCAGGGCGAGGCCGAGGCGGACATGGCCCTCAGCAAGTGGTTCTTGTGCGGCGCAGAAGGGGCGTTTGAGAAGGACGAAGGGCTCGCGGGGACATTTGCAGCAAAGGCGGCGGCAAAGGGCCTGCCCAGCGCGGAGTTCGCGATGGGGTACTATGCGGAGGTGGGCGTTGGAGGGCCGAAAGACATTGACATCGCGCGGCGGTGGTACCAGAGGGTGCGTTGTGTTCTTGGTGATGCTCGTCTGACTGACGTTCTCGCTAGGCTGCGGAACACGGTAACACAGATGCGACAGACCGATTGGCCGCACTGTCACAGCCGACGCCGCAATCGCTGTCGAGGAAGGAGCACGACTCGATTACGGAGTCAAAACTCGTGCGCACGCGCACACAGGCGAAGCAGCGCTCGGACTTGAAGGGCGGGGGACCGGTAAGGGGCGACGGGCGGATCATCGAGGTCATCAGGAAGAACTCGCTGGCGCCCCCGGGCCAGCGACACCAGCCGCCGCCGCCGCCACAGGCTCCCTCGCAGCCACCGCTCCAAGCCCCCTCGCAGTCTCCACCGCAGTTCCACCCATCCCCGCTGCTACAAGCTCACCCATCCTCACCGCACTCGTCCTCACCGCCGCAACAACTGCCGCCACCGCAACACCACCCGTCCCCCCCACAGCAATACGCTCAGCCGCCGCAACACCATCCATCCCCGCCGCAGCAATACGCCCAGCCGCCGCAACACCATCCATCTCCGCCGCAGCAATACGCACAACCACCGCCCCCGGCACAGGCTGGGAAAGCCCAACGATACACGCTTTCCGATCCGGGTTCCACGGCACCCGGACGCATACCGAGCCCGGCTCAGAAACTTGCAGGCAGAAACCAAAGCCCCACGCCGAGGCCGGCGCAGGGCCGGGTGCCTAGCCAACCCCCGCAGGACGAGCCGTTTGTACCGCCGGCGCCGGGGAGGAAGCCCGGGCCGACCACGTTCGCAGAGATGGGGTTCCAAGGGGCCAAAGCGGAGGACAAGGAGTGCATTGTGATGTGAAGGGCCCTTAGAAAGTTAGACGTATCGACTATGTGTATTCACTGAGTACAGGGGATATATATATATATTGGGTACAGATTTTATGTAGGTAGTGCTGGAGTCTCCTGTTCTAGTGTAGCGATAGGTTCATCCTTGGACTCGTCTACATGCCGGGTGTATACATCCGGGCTGATCTTTCCGATCGCGGGCAACTTGACGACCTTGCTGAATACGACCGAGTCGTCGGGCAAACGCTGTTCTGCGGTGAGCACCCCGACACCCTCAAGATCGATGGCGAGCGACACTCGTATATGCGCTGTGCCCCTGGGAACGGGTGTAAGTCCATGCAACACGATCTTAGGCCGCGAGATGTTGTCGCTCGCGCGCGCGCGGCTGCCAGTGACAAGGTGCAGAGTCGCGGTGGTCTGCCCGTCGGACACGTTGGTGAATCGGGCGGAGCGCAGAAGGGGGAGAGTAGCGAAGTGCGGGATGAGGAGCGCTGTGAGACCATCCGCGGTGGCTATCTTGATGGGGAGGAGGACAAGGGGCGTGGAGAGCATGTCGCTGGGAGGTGGCAGGCGTGCAGCAGCGAGGGCGGCACCGCGGGAGATCTGGGAGAGGACGACTGGCTCTGGGGTGGTACTCGGGAAGCGAGTGTGGAGGGCGAGGGGCTCGGTACTGGCACCATAGACAAAGATGCGGTGGATGTCATCAAACGGTGCTACAATCTGTGCTATGAGTGTGCTCAGTACATTTTCGGGTGTTGTGTGCTCCGACGTGGCGGTGGATGCCACGGTGATGCCGTGATTCCCGTCGTCGTCAATGTCGATGGTGGCATGTGTGGCAGCTGCTTGTCCAGGAGTGAGGTCGAGGAAGAGGATGTCAGTGGGGACGGTGCTGAATGAGATGGTATGAACGAGGGCAGAGAGGTGGTCCGTTGTGGTGGCGCGGCTGCCTGAGGTGTGTGCGGAGCGAGCCACAGAATCGTGCTGGGTGTCGGAGAAGCCGATAGGAAGCGCGACAATGCGGGGACAGAAGCGTGTGAATGCGGTGAGGGTGTCGGCGTTGTCGTCGAGGTGGTCGTCGCTGCTGGCGTCGACAGTGGACGATGAGATGGGTGCGTTGGGCGCGATGGAACTGATGGCGAGTGCAGACATTGTTTGAACTCGGTAAGTTGTTGATTTTTGCTATAATTGTTGGCACAGCATGTCTTGTCTCGATTTGACACGGTCGACGAGGAGCATTTAGGGTCGGAAACTGATGGGATTTCGACACACGTCTGATAATAGACTACAATACCCGTCGTCGTGCATCAATTGTCACCGTCTAATAAGGTTAGCGTCTACACAATTTTCTCTGAATCAGCTATCTTACGTGTACGTGAAGTTTTAGGTAGCTGCTAAGCGCTAAGCGCTCAGCGCTCAGCATCATGACGGGTTATTTTTAATAAGCAAACTGAAGGTGATATGTCGTACCCTAACATGTCGACAGCAACGGGTGGTTCAGCGTCTCACTGCTTGAATGGGAGTAGAATGCTCCTTATTTCAATGACCAGTGGCGTTTGCTCGAAATACGTGGTGATTTCGATGGATCAAGGTAGGTCAAACAGTCTTAGAGTACTCTGTCTCATACTATTGTATATTTCAGGTGCCTTTCCTCGTTAACTGTGGCACCCGTCCAGTCCGTCTCATATGGCACTAGTGGTAGTGCTTAGGTAGTTTTACAACCTTGAAACATCGTTATGGAAATTATTGATTAGCGCTGAAATGACCTTGGCTCAACGAAAATGTGGGTGCGGCCGATAAACCTTATCATCGTGCCGTCACAGGCTACCTAGATAAACGGTAAGGAATGCGATATCTGGGACTAAATCGTTTTCCCCCGCAAGGTGTCGCTGGTCGATATCCTCTGACTTTTAGGTAGGCGCTCGCCGTTGCACACAGCTTTGTCTGCTGAACTTACTGTGTACAGTGCAGGCCACTCCATATATCTGTCTTTTCGGCTCGTAGACGCCCGTCCAGGCGCAATTCCAGGTGCAGGCACCTCCCATTTTACACTAATCTCCGAGACACACGATGTTTTTCATGCCGATTATTCTGCTATGGGCCGCTTCCATCGTCCCAGGTATGTGCCCCGTCGTACCTCGTGTCCTTGTTTCTAACCCTGCTCCGCTCAGGCATATTCGCTATTCCCTTACACCTCCAGTATCTTGATCCTACAATGGAAAAGGGTGAGGAGGCTAACAAAGATCATTTTAAAGATGCGATGCCCGAAGGTCAGTTGGTCTTCTCTCCCTTCCTTTGATAGTTTCTAACTCATTTGCCAGTGAACCGACAGATTGACGCCATGGAGAAGAACCTTGCAGACGCCAATGGCGGCAAATCTACCGAGTTCCTTCAAGCGTTCGGCCCTAATGCTGACGTTGCACAAGTGACTGCCAACGTCGCAGAGTTGAAGAAAAGGCCTTTTCTCATAGAGAGTCTAAAAACCTCTAACGAGGTGAATTTGGCCGGCGTCTCTAAAGGGGAGACAAAGATGGGTGCAGGCAGGTTTGGTCTGGGCTTCCACAGTCCGCGTGAGCTTTTGCTTTTGGGCTTCTTTTGAAACGAAGAGATTGATTCATTTTGGACGGTTAGCACCGGACGTAGAAAATCCAAACGCCATGCGGGCAGGGACAATTATTCATGAGGCAACCCACCAGCTCGGACGCACTGGTGATAAAGTCCTAAAAGGTACGAGTACGATCATCAAGCCTTTCAGTCACAACGACGTTAAGGACAATGAATGTGCGTCATTTGTAACTCACGTCGGTAGCAGTTCCGTGCTGATCCATCCACTCGCCACAGCGACTAAGATTACAGGATGTGTGTATGGTTGCATAATATAGTTACCTTGCGCTGAGTTGTTTCTACAGATGCTGCCACAACCGACGTAATCAAATCGGAAGACGATCTCGGGGAAAATTACAAGAGCCTGAGAAAATTCTCCCCAAACATGCATGACAACGCCGACTCGTACCGCGTCTTTGCCAATCTCTGCTCCAAGTCACTGTACCGTCGGGCCCTGCTAGAAGATGACCCCGTCAGTGCACCTCCTTGTCAAATATTTATACTTCTAACGTGCTTGCATGTATAGATTGAGTTCTACTTGGCGAGGCGTCAGTCGTGCACGTTGCCACCTGACTATTTCGCAAAGAAGGCCGCTGCCAAGGCTGCCGCCACAGGCACCAACGCACCGAAAGACAAGAGCCTTAAGTCAGCGAACAGTGTTGGTGTGAAGGGCACAAAAGCAGTAGCCACCCCGGTGAAGGGTGCAAAGGGGAAACTTGTGACTGGTGCTGCAAAGCAACTAAAGGCTAGTACCGGATCCAAGGCTGCTGGCACAAAGAAGTTGCCACCGACAGACGCGTCCCGCAACGCCGTAGGGTCCAAGGGTGCCACAAAAAAATTGCTCCCCACGACTCGCAAAGCCGTTGGACACAAGGGTACTGTGGCAAAGTCTGCCCTGGCATCTGGGAAGCCCATCAGAGCAGCAGCCTCCCGAAAGGCCCTCTCTCCAAAGGCAGGTGCAGCTACAAAGAAATTGTCCCCGACAGCAGCCACCCTCATAGCCGCCGGGCTTAAAGGAGCTACCACCAAGAAATCGTCCCCAGCAGCAGCAGCAGCAGCATCCCGCAAGGTCGCAGGGTTCGCAGGCAAGAAATCCACCCGACTAGCATCAGGCAGCGGGCCGAAAGGAGCCACCACAAAGAAATCGTCCCCAGCGGCAGCATCCCGCAAAGCCGCTGGGCTCAAAGGAGCTGCAATGAAATTGTCATCAGCTTCTCGCATGGCCGCCGGTCCTACAAAGAAATCGTCGCTAGCAGCTGCCAGTGCCGCGGCAAAGAAATCCACCCGCCCGGCATCAGGCAAGTTGAAAGCAGCCACCGCCACCTTCAAAACTGCCGCTCCCGCTGCCGGGAAATCGTATCCAGCAGCTGCAAGACCAGGAACTGTTGCAGGAGCTGTTCCCAAGAAATCAGTTCCAGCCGCTGTCGGAAGGGTGCCCATGGCGAAGGTGGTGGCTAAGAGGCTGTGAACTGTACTCGATCAATGCTAAATGATAATACAATGAGAACTGTCTGTGTATATGTATATGCAAGCAAGCTATAAACATACAAGTGGTCCACATAAGCATGAAAGAATGTGCCAATCCTCAACTGCTCATTTGCAAACTGCACACTGCCAGATTGACCCATGTGCCATCTCCTTTTCAAACACATCTGTCCCAAGCAGCCATGTCACAGCATACACATCTGGACCTGCCCCCCATGACCTGCACCAGGCAAACCAGTGGTGCCACCAACAACACTGTCAGCACTGTGATATGCCTGTGGGTGGAGTATCACATGTGTGTCCACACTGCATCAGGAAATCAGGAAGAAGCTGGTATAACTAGATATATATGATCAGCACATATCAGGCTGTTATTAGTTGATATTTTCTTATATATAATTCTCATTAATCACAATTCTGTTGAAATACTTGTCAATCTATATCAGTAATCATAATTAAGATATCATATAACCATCTTGTATAACTCTGACCAGATCTTGATTAACCCTTAAAAACATCTTGCAAGACTGATAACTATATTGTAAGGTTATATCAGTCTGGCAAGAGCTTATATACAAACATGGACAAATATTTAGCCACACACCCATGGGTTGAACAAAATACAAAAGTTTGATCATGACCTTATTTTGAACCTTTTTATAATTGTTAGAACTTTGAGTGATAAATAATTTCATAAATATGAATTGCAATAAGCTTGAAATAAATCAAAAGTTACTAAGAAAGTTGAACCAAATATATTGTAAGATAAAAAAAATATAAGTTGAACCCAAAATCAAACAAAAGTCTATAAGCTCCAAATAGGTCAAGCTAAGATAGATACAAATAAATAGGATAATATGAAATTACAAATATTATTTTTCTCTCTATGTTAATATTAAGATAATCTATTATAAGTGATTATCATTGAATATCAGAATTGGTGATCCTAATAAGAATTGGTAATCCAACTAATACTTGTTGATATTGTGAAACCCACAAAGCTGACTGTCCTTTATATAGCCTTGCCAGTTCATATGCAAGAATTGTAGATATTTTAACCATTATTTTCTTTACAATACTTTATATTGGCATATCATATTATCATGGGTTTCCTGATGCGCTGCCCCAACCTTTCACTGGCAGAGGGTAAGGAAGAGGATTTTGGTGGGTATGAACAAGAACAGAGAGGTTGGTTGTAGTGGTGTGGCAGGTCATACCACATGTCCATAAGTGACGGATGATCTCGAGCTCATCGAAGGGGGGACCAGTCCCTTCAAAAGTTCAGGGTGACCAGCTCAGTGGCTGGGTTCGCTTGACAGTCAAGCAGACCTCCAGAACGTCTGGACGGAGGAGCATGCTTAACACGGCATGCGTGAACAATTGACATTCAGCTGAACATTTGCCTCTGGATGAATTCTTGAGGAACTGCCAGACAGTGTCATGGCACATCTCTCTTATTCCTTTTCTTTCCCTTTTCTTTATCTTTTCCCTTCATCTTATCTTATCATTATCTTATCTATATCCTGACCCTTCGGGTTATTACTCATTTGCATCAACACATGTTCACCACACTACGCCTGCACATCTATTCTTGTCCCTCTTTCCTCCAATCATCGTTCTTCCCTTTATCTCTCCTATAGCATTATTCCCTCTTCATCTCATGTTCACCTCGAGCCCTGTACTATTTAAGCACTGAATAAACACCTGTAGAGATCAGCTTGATCTCTCAGGATTACTGCAGAACACACGCGAATACCCCTAAGCCTTCCAGCCCCACTATTCTCCTCTTCACATTCCTTGCACTCTCGACCTTCATCTTCCTAGAGGTGTTCGCTATGCATCGCCTTGACAGATGATCAAGCTCTCCCCCCTCTGCCCTAATCCCCACTGCTACTACGTCTCAACTTGCCAATGTCCACTCCATCATGGAGCTTGACACGCTACTTAGATGCTCCTTCCACCTCGTCTCCTCCTGCGCTACCACACTCACCAGTGGTTCCATTCGCATCAAGTCGCTATTCAGCTCCAGCCCAAATACCACTCCAGTGTTTGCAATCACCCACGTAGGTCGGTACGACTATGATCAACACGTGTTCGACACGTTCCACTATAAAATTACTCTCCTCCCTTCAAACTCCGCAACCCTCTCCCCCATCTTACCCTCATCAGAGCAAGATGCTCTTGACCAAGAACTTGACTGCATCGCCTCCAACGACTTCAACAAATATCTCTACTCCTGCTCCGAACAGTTGCACAGTCCTATAAGTGAAGAAGAAGAGAGAAGCACGAGATACGGGAATTACAATGACTATTGAGTGCTCCTCGACTCTTCATGTCCATTGTTGACTTTGTTTCCCCCAAAATCGCCAATCTCATTGCATCCTCCTTCCCAAGCAAACACGAACACCTTGTAGGTGAACGCCATGTCACAATCATCCAAGAGTACATAAAGTCAATTTATATCACCGAACCCATCCTTCGCACCTCCATCACCTACCACCACTGGAATCACCTACCACCACTGGAATCACCTACCACCACTGGAATCATCGAAGGACTTCCATCAAAGTCGCCATCCAGCTAATTGATGACGAGAATGATGATGATCTAAGGGTGCTCTGAGTGCTGGAAAAACACCAACACTAAACAACCAAAGACTGGGTGTGAGTGGTGTGCAAAGGTCTGTCCAACGAGCCTAAGAGAGACAAGAAATGATAGCTAAAATGAGAGGGGAACGAGAGGGGAACTAGAGGGAGAACGAGAGGATGAGAGGATGAGTGTGAAGACAAGAGGACGAGTGTGAAGACAAGAGTACGAGTGTGAAGACTGGGGTGTGAATGCTAAGAAGCTTCGCAAGTAGAACTAAGACAAGGTCAACGATAGAGACTTCATGCTTGATATGACTAAGTGAGTGAGAACTAGAGGTGACTTAGATCTGAACTGGAGGGGGAAAAGTAACTTGTATTCATCTAGAAAGTATGGCCTATTTATATAATGAGAACAAAAGAGGGCAATGTGGTAGTATAAAAGAAGTGGCATGTGGAAGGTGTGTGAATGGATGTCATTCTGGCAATAGTGAAAGGTGGTGGCACAAAGAAAGAGAATGGACTTGTATGCAACAATGGGAGGGACTGTGGCCTAATAGAGCTGTGCGAAGCTGCAAAGTGGCATGCGAAGTGTGAATGTTGCGAAGAATTTGATTTCGTAGAACTTGGCTCTTTTGCAAGGGACCTGTGCTGTCTGAAAGTGGTAAAGTGAGAGATTCCAAACCTGAACTGATATAATGCATATCATTTCTCCTCCTGACTGAAATTCTGACTGTCCACAGTCAGCCACAAGGCACTGGGAAGTGGTGAAGTGAGTTGCATAAAAAGGGTCTGTCTGGGTTTAGAAAATTTTCTTTGTCTATCCTGTACGCTCATTTAACTACACCAGAATCAGTCCTTGCTACACTCCTTTGTCAAACATGTCGATGAAGCATATTGCAGTCGGGATCGCCAAGAGCAAAGTCGAGACGCAGATGAAGAGTCTGCCCAACCGTCATATCGCTGAGGAAGTGGATTTCAAGCTCTGGGGAAAGGGGTTTTGTGCTGCTGTGGTAAGCACTAGCCCTAGAGGGAATTCTTTTGCGCTGATCGACTTGCGTAGGCCTCGTATGTGCAGGTAGCAAAGGCTTTGGGTGCTCTGGATGACGATGACATGCTGCTGTGGCTTTCTGAGGCACAGGACGCATTCGCGGGCTTCAATCGTCATGACTGGCTAGCGTGGGGCAGGCAAATCTTGCTTGTTTCGCTTCAGGAGAAGGTTGACGCAGAGGCCATTGTGAGTGCGGAATGTGTGAATGCTGCCATGGCTTCACAAGACATTGTGGGGGAACCAGAGCCAGATACTGCCCAGGACGAAATTGAGGCATTGTCATGGTCCTTTGCGGAGGACCAGATTGATGCAGCTACGTTTGTGGAGCAGATCGCCAATATTGAAGCCAAGGGCCTGTCAAAGGTGAAGGAGCGCTTGTTTCTTCCAGACTCAGAAGGTGAACCAGAGATCGTGCCGCTCGAACGTCCAACAATCATTATTCCTGCTCGAACGCCAAAACGAAAGCTGGACGAAGCCTCAAAGCTTCACAAAGTGGAGGGCAAGGTAAGCGGTTCAGGTCGTCAGTGCAGTGCGAAGTACTCAATTTATATCCTAGTGCGACCGCTGTAGGGGGTATAAGGCTGATACACCTTGCATCTACTTGGCGAATTCTGTGAAATGTGATAAGTGCATGGACGAAAAGTCAGGTTGCTATTGGGGCGGCATTTCCTGGTCTGGGGTGGAACAGAAGACGGGTGTGAAGAAGGCTACGAGGTCTGGAGGGCAGGGAAGTAGCGCAGTCACAGA
This sequence comes from Hygrophorus russula, assembly GCA_003314125.1. NCBI lineage: Eukaryota > Fungi > Basidiomycota > Agaricomycetes > Agaricales > Hygrophoraceae > Hygrophorus > Hygrophorus russula. The sequence goes on along the minus strand of QLPE01003795.1, from coordinate 4,561 downwards.
GCAGTCTTCGGCTAGGGCTCCTTTCGTTCCAACTGGTCTCTTGGAGCCTGTGATTGGTGAGCACTTGGCGCTACTGAATCATCTAATGCTGATGGGTGTTATCAGGTCCTTCAAAGTTCATAGGCAAGCCTCCTCCTGGGCTCAGGACACAAGTTAGAACTGTGAAACCAGATCAGTCGAGTTCATGGGCTAAGGGGAAGCGTCGTGTGACAGAGCCGTCTGAGGAAGGGTCGTCCGATGAGGCTTCTGAGGAGCTGGCTGTGATTCGCAAAGATTGGAGGCAGCTGGAGGCTCGAATTAGGTCAGCCCGTGCGATGATTCGTGCCTTGGATGCTTGGGAACTTGAGCTGTCAAAGTAGCCCATAGTCTTGAAATATACAGTCCTTTCTGGCGTTTTGTGGTGAGAAGTAAGAAATATTAAAGGAGAATGAAATGATAAAAGAGAGAGATGTATATAGAGGAAGACACAAACGCAAAGAGGGGGGGCAAAGAGTAAGGAAATAACATCTGGCAGGCTGAAAAAGGTTATGAATGGGAGGTGCAGGGAAAGTGTAAGGGCGACCTTAACAGCACTGCGAAGACTTTAGCTGAAGTGCGAAAATGATTCGCAGGGCTGGTGAGGGAGATCCAAAGTTAAATATATAAGCAAGAGGTAGTAGTACAAAAGGGGCTTACCTGGTGAGGGAGATCCAAAGAGAAAAACCTAAGGGATCTCCTCACCAGGTTGAGTATATATACTAGTCCGTTACAATGCGCTTAAGAGAACAATGGAGGGTGAGCTAATGTATTATGGATAATGGGAAGTGTTGTAAGGGGATGTAAACGTATGTGAACGTGCTGTGAAGTGTGCTGAGGTAGTGCGAAAGACTTTGCAGTGCTTGGAAGGGCTTCGCAACGGGATTTCCCTGACATTTACCCCCCCCCTTTAAGGTACGCGGCAACTCGACGCGGGAGGGGCACCACCAGGGAGAGATATCTGCACAAGAGAAGGGGATTTTTTCGAAAACCAAGGAGCGGATGTAGCGAGGGGCACCTGGGTGTAGCCAGTAGAACTCTGCGACCGCTTCGGGTGCGAATACTTGCGAGTGGGGTTCCCAGCTGTTGTGTTCAATTCCATAGCCTTTCCACTTGATGAGGTACTGGAGTTTCCAGTTGAAGATATGGCTGTCCAGGATTCCTTCGACCATGAATTCCTCTTCGCCATCGATGAGCTCTGGAGGGGGGGGAGGCAAGGCATGTCGCCCCGAGATAGGGTCTGGTGGGGCTAGTGAGAGTTTGACTATGGGGAATACTGGGTGTAGGCGTCGGAGTGGGGCTGGTAGTTTGAGCTTATATGCGCCGTGTCCCACTTTCGCCTCGATCTCGAAGGGTCCCAGGCGTCAATGGCTGAGTTTCACGGAGGGGTGAGTTGTGCAAATGTCACTAGAGTCCAACCAGACCTTGTCTCCTGGTGTGAAGTCGGGCGCGGGTTCTCTGCGACGGTCGTAGTATAGTTTGTATTCTTGCTGTGCCTTCGCGAGTGCTGCCCTTGCTTCTTCTAGACCCTTTGACATGTGATCCTTGAAGTCGTTTACGGATTCCAGGCGCGAAGGTGGTTGACTTGGTTCGAAGCCCATTCGCGGGTTGTGGCCTGTATCTAGCATGAAGGGGTCTGCTGCGTGGAGGAGTGGATGTGGTTGTTGTAAGTGAATTCGGCCATTGGTAGGAGTTTGTCCCAGTCATTTTGTCTTTCATTGGTGAAGAGTCGAACGTACTGCTCTAGTTCTTGGTTGACGCGCTCGGTTTGTCCATCTGTCTGTGGATGGTAGGCAGTAGATGTCACGAGCTTGATCCCGAGAAGCCTGTACAGTTCGCGGGTGAATTCTGCGATGAACTGTGGGCCTTGATCGGAAGTGACACTTCGCAGTAGGCCGTGGTGCTTCCAGATTTCCCTGAGGTAGATTTGTGCTGCTCCTTCTGCAGTGATGGTGGTGTGGGTGGGTGCAAAGTGTGCCCATTTGCTTGTGAAGTCGACTACGTTCATGATTGTGTCGTAGCCATGTGAGTCCGGGAGCTCCACGATGAAGTCTATGCTGATTTTGTCCCACCTTTCCTTTGGTATCTCTGTAGGGTGCAGTTCACCTGTGGGTTTGCAGTGTTGTATTTTGGTGCGGTTGCACAAATCGCACGTTTTGACATAGATACCAATGTAGTGGGACATTTGGGGCCACCAGTAATTGCGCGAGATGAGTTCGAGCATTTTGAAGCATCCTGGATGCCCAGCGACTTGTGAATCATGGTGCTGTTTGACAATTCTGCGGCGAAGATCCTTGTCATTAGGGACATAAATCTTGCCGCGAAACGTGAGGAGGTCGTTTAGCATTGACCATTCTGCGCTGTGAATTGTCCCATGTTTGCGATCTTTTGCTAATTTGCGAGCTGCCTTGGCCACAGGTTGCTCCAGTTTGCCGTTTCGCAGGGTGCAGCAGATGTCCGTGAGGATGTCCTTTTCCTCCCCTTCGACATTTAGACCTGCAAGGGCGTGAATGCGAAAGAGTTCCGGGGATAGTAGGGTTTGGTTTTGGTTATCTTCGCGGCCAGAGCCATGGTCTGCTCTGCGGGATAGGGCATCTGGCTTGCCCATGGAGCGTCCGGGTCTGTGTTGGAGGGTGAAGTTGAAATGGGAGAGATACAGTGACCACCTAGCTTGCCTGCGATTGAGTTTTTGCGCAGTGCGAAAATATTCGAGGTTCTTGTGGTCTGTCAGTAGCTCGATGGGGTGACGGGCTCCCTTGAGGTAGTGTCGCCATTCTTCTAGTGCACGAATAATCGCCAGCATTTCTAGGTCATGTATTTCATAATTTCGCTTGACTGGGGAGAGGGATTTTGAGAGGAAGGCGACTGGGTGGTATTTGTTATCCTTGAGTGAGAGCTGTGAGAGTACTGCACCTGTTGCGACCCCTGAGCCGTCTGCTTCTAGGCGGTAAGGCTGGTCATGGTCCAGGAGGATGAGAACTGGTGCTGAGGTGACAATTCCTTTGAGTTTCGCAAAGGCGTCTTCTTCTTGGGTGGTCCAGGAGAACTGCGAATCCTTCTTGGTGAGGTCAAATAGCGGGCGAGCATGGTGCGAGAAGTCTGCGATGAAGCAACGGTAGAAGTTAGTGAAGCCTAGGAAGGACTGCACCTCTTTCTTGTTGCTTGGGGAGGGCCATTCCACAACTCCAGCGATTTTGACCAGGTCCATCTCCACTTTGTCTTGCGAGATGATAACCCCGAGGTACTCGATGCGGGTTTGTTCGAATTCGCATTTTTCTGGGTGTAGGTAGAGTTTATGTTCGCGCATTCGTTCCAAGACAGTTCATGTGATGCGTCGGTGCTCCTCTAAGGTGTTGGTGTAGATGAGGATGTCGTCTAGGTAGATAGAGACCACACCTTGGGTGATGAGATCCTGGAAAATCTCATTCATCATTGTCTGGAAGGTTGCAGGACTGTTGGTTAGTCTGAAATACATCACCAGAGGTTCGAAGAGGCCACGGTTCGTGCGAAACACTGCCTTCCATTTGTCACCTTCGTGGATATGGACATTGTTGTATCCCCAACGTATATTGAGTTTGGTGAAGTATTTTGTGCCTTTGAGTCAATGGATGAGGTCGTCAATAATGGGGAGGGGGTAGCGATTTTTTCGTGTGATAGCATTCAGTGCCCGGTAGTCTTGTACGAAACAAAGCTTGCCATCCTTTTTTTTGATGAAGAAGACTGGTGCGCCAATAGGGGATTTGGAAGGGCAGATGCGACCTGTTGCAAGAGCTTCTTTGAGGAAGGTGTCCATCTTGGCTTGCTCTTCCAAGGACATGGGGTAGACCTTTCTGAAGCCGGGCTCTGGGTCTCGATCTAGCTCAATCGCATGGTCCCATTTTCTTCACTCTGGCAGGCTGTTGAACGAGCCTTTGTTGAAGATGTCTTCGAACTCGTGGAGGTGGCTCGGGACTGTATCGCAGAAGGATTTTGCGTCTGAGTTCTTGGCGTGTGCTTCTGCTAACCGAGTTGAGACAGTGGAGGTGGCTCTGACGAAATGCTTTGTATCCTGGGGGTAGATAGTGGCTGCGAAAATGCGATCTCCTTCTTCAATCTCTACATCCTGGTTGTGATTGTCATCCGGGTGGAGTCCGAAGGGGTTGGGTTCAAATTGGAGGGAGTTTTGCATACCGGGGGGGGTCTCTTTGTCGTCGTCTACATCCTCAATTAGGGCAGGCATTTCTCCTAGTCGGCATGCGCGAATTTGGGCTGTCGTGATGTGTTCTAGCTTTCGCTCGTCTCGTAGTTTCGACTGACAGGTGTTGCATTGTGGGGGGCAGCAGGTCATGCGAACTTCTTTGTGTGACCAGTCAATGTCCGGGTTATGCTGGCGAAGCCATGTGTATCCCAGGATCGTCGACTGTTTTCCCAGTTGGGTGACTGCAAAGGTCGCTCATTCTGCATGTCCATCGAAGCGGAGGATGACATCTGCAATTTTGCGGATCATGCCGGCTTCATTTGCAGTGCCATCAACATTAAACACCGGGATGGGGCAGGTCAATCGTCA
>QLPE01003782.1:8639-19799 GCA_003314125.1 Hygrophorus russula | reverse complement strand
ACAGAATCTTTCCAATACATTCACGCCATTTCTCTTCGAAATCGATCTGATTCTTTATCCTACTTCAGAAAGAGGGAGGGGGCGCTGAAGGCAGCGAACGAGGGAGCGGAGATATTGAAGGAACTCGCATTAACGCAACCAAAGCTATACAAGGCCGAGTACTTGACATCGCTCAACACACTGTCCGAACGTCTATCTGACCTCGGACTTCACGCCGAAGCTCTGGACACAGCCGATGACAACGTTGCTAGAAGCCGCGAGCTGACTGCTGCTTACCCGGTCTTCTTCGATGACATCCTGTCAGCGTCTCTCCAAAGGTTATCTACTTGCCTCAGCAACACCGGAAAACGATATGAAGCATTAAAAGCAGCCGAGGAGGCTGTCCAGATTAGAATTGAACTCGATCGTCGTCATCCTGCCGTCTTCAACCGTGATCTTGCTGTGGCACTCAGCCACCTTTCTCGCTGTCTTGTTGCTGTAGGACGGCCAAGAGATGCTCGGCAGCATAGTACACGGGCAGTCCGTATTCAACGTGAACTCCCTCGGAGATGTATTGGCGATTTTGGGTGCGAGCTTGGTCGGTCACTCAGGGATCTCGCTGCTTGCTTGGATGACATTGGAGATCATGAAGCTGCACTCAGGAACATGATGTCCGCGATCTTAGTTCAAGAGGATCTTGCTGAGCAGCAGCCTCAAGTCTTTCGGCCAGGGTTAGTAGAATTCAAGCATCTTGCTGCAAACTACCGTCGGGCAACCGGTCAAGCGCAGGAAGCATTATCAGACTGTCGAATGGCGTGCCAACTTCAACGGAATCTCATGGAACAACTCCCAGATATGTTCAGCTCTGGCTTGGCTGACTCCCTTTTCCGTCTTTCTTATCACCTGGCTGGTCTCGGATATAAGGAAGAAGCCTTAGCTACGATCTCCGAATCGTGTGAACTCTTCGAAGGTCTTGCACATACTCTTCCCGATGTCTTCCGTCCCAATCTTGCCCGTGCTCTGAACAGACGCGCACAGTATCTAGCTGACAACGGGAAACATGAGGATGCCCTGCACGTCGCTATTCGAGCAGTTGAAATGCAGCGTAAGCTCGCCTCCTGCTACCCTGACTCGCAAAGCGCGAATATGACTTTTTTTTTCTGGCAACTCGCTGCTGTACATAGCCAGCTCGAGCAATATCGGGATGCAGAAACGGCATTGCGATCTGCAGTCCAAGCACAACGTCGAGCTGTGCGAGTGTGTTCTGCTGTATTCGAACCGGACCTCGCATATTATCTGTATTCGTTGTCAGACCATCTCAGACGATATGGGAGTGAAGAGGAGGAGTTGAAGGAAGCCTTACAAACTATCGAAGAAGCTGTCCGCATACAGCGTGTTTTGGCATCTGATTCCCCTGAGCGTCATAATGCAGGACTCGTGTCATATCTTGACGTACTTGGGTTGATCCAGTGGCAGAGAAACGATGAAACTGCACCGAAGACCGGGAAAGAGGCTCTCGACATTCAACGTTCGGTTCCTTCTGGGCAGAATGATAACCTGGCATTGCTTTTGCATCATCAATCTGTGTACTTTGCAAGTGCGCGTCGTTTCAATGATGCCAGGAAGATGAGCAAGGAAGCGCTACAGATCCAGGAAGAGTTATGCCGGCGCAATCCCGCAAACTCGACGCACGAGTCTCATATGATATTAATGAAGGAGCAGCTATCTGCTGTCAAGAGTCGTGATGCAGCATTCGAGAATGTCGATAGGTACTTGAACCTGGCAATCTTAGGTTCTGGCAATGACCACGCCCCGGACAAGTTTCCATCCGATGTCACTAAATCAGATATAAACCGTGCTATATTTGGCTGGTCCATTCTTTACGCGGCCCCCGCCATCGCACTTGGCACCGCAATCGTTGTAGGACCAGTCGTAGGCCTGGGAGTTTTCGGTGCTGCGGTTGGAGGGCGAGTGCTACTCTCCAGGCAGAACAGGCGATTTTGAGTTAGTTGTCTGCAGATCTGACTGTTGGCCTGAGCTATGTTTTTGTCGTGTAATTTTCTTGGGACGGTCATATTTGTGTTCTCCAAATTAATGAATCACATTTCTCATCACGGCACTGAAATTGTGCACTTCATCCCTAAGTCTCTGGCAACTCCTCAAGTATGAGACGTCGAAGAAGATGATGCCCTTTGGACTCCTCTTCAGAACTGGTTAGACCCGGAGCACTGTTCATCCAGACAGCTCACCATCAAGAACCTAACTAACGATGAATTCCAAACGTTCTGCCAGCAGTGCTAGGGTTGTTACCAGAAATACCTTGAAACAGGACTTTCTAGGCCATCGATCCGCCTGTTGATAATGGCTTTCACATCGGAGATGGTTCTGGCCACGATACCACCGCTGGGTGTAATCCCCGACAACGATCATGATATCAATTGTTCATGTTGTCCTAGGGTGCGCCGATGAGTTGTTTGGGGTTCCCAGATAGGGAGGTGGTCTTACGAAGTAAGTTAATGTCTTTAATTCGTCGGTCACAGCCCCTTGTATCGTTCGTCGATTTTTCACATGCACACGAATTCGGTAGTCTGTGTCTCCTTCCAAGGCTCCTGATCAATCTGTTTTTTTTTTTTTCGACCGATACATCCATTTCCTTCGTCTCGTCACGGTTTACCGTGACCCTAGAGTAATATACGGCCGCTTGTTTTCAAGGTATATCGTGAGCTTGCATATTTGCAACTATTCGGCCGTCTTCAACCCTCAATAATATGCTCCGTATCTCTCCATCGGGCAGCTTAGGAATATCGCTGTCGACGGCAAGCATAAAAATATGTGCCAGATTCAATGGTTCCACGTTTTTAACACGTTTTTCCCAGCTGAGGCCCCATACGACGAAGATGCCCGAAATCCCAGCACCAAGCGTAACTATAATAGCAATCCACCCAAATTGATGTGCGTTTGCGAAACGCCAATGGGGGCTGATAGTTCGAACGCTGGCTGGGCACATGGAAACGGTCGGTTTAATTTGACTGGTCATAATGGTTGTCAACCCAGCGAGAGCGGACCTCACACCATCCGCAAGCAGAACCGCGAGCATTTCAGCAGTAGACGGTAAATGTGGGGTGCCTCTGATGGGCACAAAAGTTGCACCGACCCTGTCCCGGTCGAGTCTAGAGCCTAAAAGTGCAGCCTGTGCCATCCCTTTGGTTGTAAACAGGACTCCGCGACCCAAGTATTCGGGAAAAGTTGAGACGTCCTGTATGCCATAGGACTGCGAGACCCAATTGACGAGTACTACATCTACGAGTTTTGGAAACGCAAGCCATGTGCAAGCAACCGTGTTCTCTGCAGATATGCCAAGGATACCACCACCACCGTTGGCATTGATAAGGCTATACAACGCCATCTTAGAGTCGGACAAATTGAAAGCAGTAGCGCTGGAGATTGACTGAAGTGATGGTTCGTTGACAGGAGGATCACCAAAGGATCCAGAGATAGATGTAGAATCGGCCTGGGTGATGTTTACGAGTGGAAATGATCTATTGGGAAACGTCCTCGCCCACGTGGACTTCAGCACATTTGGACCATCTATGTCTGTTACGCACTGGACGTCGAAGAGAACACCGGAAACATTTTGTAGACCATCATGGAGGCCGCCAACGGCCCCATATGAAACGTTTTCCTTGACATACGGACGACCAAATACTGTCGTTGTCGAGTTCCATTCTATCGCCTGGTAATATGATCCAAGTTGAAGACCAACTGCATATGCAGATTGGTCCAACAAGACTTGATCCGAGGGCGTCAACGAATTCATCGGCTCTAGCGTCAAATCGGCGGGTAGGACACCACAAGGAGCAGTATCAGGGAAATGCACGTTCTTGACAAACGTCACAGGCTGCATAATGGACACGACGCTCGCAGAATGTAGAGCCATGGCCCCATAGAGAAGTAGCCAAAATGGCCTCATGCGTGCAGGAACTCCTGTGAACATACTCCACTCCTTCACGCCCTGCATCCACTCCAGTTGATTGAGAGTGAACCCTTCCAAGAGATAGACGTCAAGAAACCTACAGACCACACTCTGGATGACGAATTTGACATGAGCGGTTGTAATGGTTGCAATAATAGTGACCATGATGTTGACTTGCGCTGGATGGGCTGCCCCCCAATTCGAGAGATTCCAATCAACAGGTACTACTCCTGTAGCGAAAACGGCGAACATGAGCCCCACGGCCGTAGACAAGAAGCTGTGGAATAAGAGCATGAGATATGATCGATCCCAGCCCGTTGTTGTCCATTCCCTATGACCCCGTGGATAAAGAACTTGACTTTCATAGCCTCCCGGGTCGGGCGCGATATTGAGAAACGTGTCCTCCGGACTGAGCTCTTCTGCGTGAAGGCTTTGTGTCACAGTCTGCATTATTTATTTAATATTCTGTTTGTGCTGATCAGAATTTGTCGCCAAACGATACATAGATGGAGTACCTTAGTGCATTGACTGCTCGGGCCCTGGCACGTTGACTTTCTGCGCCCATCCGGGGAGAATCAATATTAATATTAATCAACGCCAGCTGGTCTAATACCACGTGATTCCGTTGACATTGACATGCTGTTCAGACGCTACCCTGGATCCACAGCCCCAAATTCAAGACCTTTAGACTGATGGGGATGATGATTGAGTAATGCTGTCTTGTTCGTGATTTATGTGTAAATACCTTTCCAGAATCCAAGGAAACGGACAGCCCCATAGTGTTGTACAGTATTATAAAGAGCCCCGTCGCAGCTGGGTCTTCCACTCACCTTCCACTTTATCACTATCATAAATGGCCGAATCTGCCAGCGACCGCTATGCTCGGATTCTTTTGCCTCAGAGGAACGGCTACCCACTGTGGATCCCAGGCCCCCCAGAAAATCTCCCTGTTCAACTCAAGGAAACAGGAACCACTATAGGTGATGTGGGCATCATTACTCCCGACGGATCGTTCAGTTTCCTCTTCAACATCTGCAAACCCGCAGATGATCCTGCCAACTGCTTCGGCGTACCACGGGGGTTCGTACAGGTACACTTAAATGATATAGATATTCGTCGTCCGCCCGATGTATACCAACGGGGATCACATGTTTCAAGCGAACTGATAGAGAAGGAACAACTTAACGCGTCCATCTCGGCTGAATTACCGTAAATCCCGCCTCCTCCGTCACTATTAGATGCTAATGTTTCCTTATTTTTCGTTACCAGGTCGGTTCCAGCTGGACTTGCCGCCGGTTTTGAATTTAAAGCAGATTGCTCGGAAGGCGCTGTCCTGTCTTTACCAGAGGGTGCATCCCGGCTGGACCTCGACAAAAAAATGCGAATATTTAGAGAGCAAGCTATACACCACGGCGAAGATTGGTATCATTTCGCGAATGACACATTAGGTTGTGACACGCCCAATGGTTCACTCTACCTTGTCACAGGATGTGACAAGACCAGCTCGTGGGGAGTCGCGTCATTCTCGAGAAGTTCGGGCTGCGGCAGAGTCAGTCTGAAGTTCACTGCGCAGGTGGCTCAGGCGAATGCCTCGTACCAATATGCGTGGCAAACGTCCAGTGGTGTGGATACCCGGAGTGGTCCAAGGGAACTGAACTTCAATAGGAGAAGGAGACGATCAGGGAGGGGGGTACGAGGGCAGGCAATACAAACTGAGAACCAGACCGTCTTCATCCGCGGATTCAAGATCATGCTTCGTGACCATTTATTTGCAAAATTGATGGGAGGGTCGACCAAGGTTGCTCACATCATGGACTCAAAGTCGAAAGATATTTTGGAGAAGGATGACCATATCCCATTCTCAGGTCAATCTAAATCCTCTCGAGGGTTGTTCGAGCGACGGGCTTCTGGCGGAAATTCCGAACGCGAACAGCGACGCGCTGATGGACCTGCTCCTTCAGAGACTGAGTCACTTACTTTTGTCTCTGATAGTGATGTCCTGATCTCTTTGATTCCCGGCGAGCCCCAGGTTAGTTATGAAACGGCTTGAAAGGTCTCTGTTGCTAACACAATGCTAATCAGATCTACCATCCGTCTACAATCATCAACAAATACCTTCTCGACACGGTCCCGGTATGTGATTTGTTGAAGATTCAGGCTTCAGCTCAACCGTCTGCTCTTACACAGAGCGTCCAGGTTGCAGTAACACACGACGATATTTGGTGTTCTGTTCTTCGTAAGGTTTGCCCGAATATATCTATACTATTACCCTCCCGTCTTACTGTTGGTGTCCGAAGGGAGAAAAACAAGTTCCAAATGACGCCGAGCTTCTTCGTCGAGTCAAAAGGAAATATAAAATAGTCAGGAGATCCGGTGAGATTGTCCATCAATTTTTCTCCTTATATGGTCTAAGCCGTTATCAGAGAGTGCTTTTCTAGTTCTAAAACCCCAGCCTGCCACGCGCAAATCTAGGGATACCGGCGTTTGCACTGCTTCTGGCTCGACTCCCAACATTCCGGATGCAGGATTAAAGCGAGAGACGGCCATTATGATTACTCAGGAAGAGGAAGTGGTACATAAGGACCTTGATCTCTTCACTTCAGCTCCAATACCCCCTGCTTCCCCAGTGCTATACCAGGCCTCACCACTCGATGTGACACAATATGTCCATCCTTCTCAAATGCGGCCCGGTGATGTTGGGCCGAACTTATCTCATAGCACGGTCTCACATCCGAGTCTTGAGGTCGGCCCGCCTCCACAACTATATGATAAAAAAACAGAGGACTACGATCTTCTATCTAGGACATGTCACAAGGCGGCATACGATCCTGGATCGTGCAGAAGTGGGGGCCACACCACTTTAGGCTTACCCCTCTCGGAGCATCGCAAAATTCGGTGAGAATATTCAAATATGCCGTTCGAAAAATTATAACTGGGGAGGTACTAGGGATGTTTCTCTTCTTCCACCGGCAGTTGAACTCGAACCTGATGCTGAACCTTCTAATGTGCCTGACGGTCCCCCTCTATCTCTCGAAGATACCAACTGTTCTGTTGGCGCTCACAACACTGATGGAGGCTACGGTAATCAAGGGCGGCGGTCAGAGGCCGAGAAACTTGAGGTTCAGGTGGTGGAATCGAGAAAGAGGTTTCTCGACGAAGAACATCCTAACACGTTAACAGTCATGGGGAACCTTGCATTGACGTACTGGGATCAAGGGCGACGGAAAGAAGCCGAGAAACTCCAGGTTGAAGTGATGAGAAAGAAAGTGCTCGGTATAAAACTTCCTGGTACACTGGAGAGTATGAGGACTCTTGCATCGTGGTACCAGAACCAAGTACAACAAGTCGGCATGTTTTGCGCTGCTCAAGGTGAGTTGCTCTTTGTCACGTCCCCGAGCTGGAAACTTAAGGAATGTCACAGGAATGATTCAACAACTGAGCGAGACTTGCGTTGTATTTGCAACGATGGTATGTCATTTTGCACACTCCATCGCTGTTAACTGACTTGCCTTTCCGTAGACTCAGGCAATTGTATTGTACGCATTATTCACGATGAGCAGAACAGTGTCACATTTTAAGGGACGGACTGCCGTGGCCGCTGGCCTCACCTTGCTTTGTGCCTTCGTTCTTGCTTCCGGCAGAGTTCCCATGGTAAGAGTGTTTAATATGATGATACCGGTGAGCGAAAAAAAACAGTTAAATATGATCTATTACTTATACCTTTCATGTTCTGATAGCGTTCACCACTCGTAGCTGTTTTGAGTCATGGCACCATTGATCCTTTAAGTGATCCATGGATTCTACATGTGGGAGGTAAGTCGCTTGACTCTTTTCTTGACCTGACTTGTCGCTGAGAGAGCTCGCAGAGTCCTTATTGGCTTATGTTGTCCCTGTCATTACTGTGCGGATTCTCGTTTACCTTGTTCCTGGCTGAAACTGATATGTGCCTTCGCACATTTAGTTCCTTGTGTTTCTCAATCTGGCTTTGGCTGGGTGGAACCGAATTCCACAACCAGCTATGTCTGTCGTGATTGTGATCACCTGTCTTTTCTTTTCAGTCTTCCTCCCCAGTGTCGCACCCGGTTTGAAGTGGTTTCGCCCTCTGACACATGTGGGCACTGGTTCATCCGTTGTGGTTGCGACTACTGACTGCATGTGTGCTTTAGCATTGGGACTGGATCAGTAGATCTTATCCAGATTTCCCACAAGAATACAAGACGCTCTGGCTTGCATCCGCCATCGGTTTTTTTATTATGGTGGGTAGCGCAACGGCATCAGGGCTATACGATCGTATAGCCAGAGGCCAAAAACTTCATATGTTCGTAACATGGTCTTCGTTAGCGGTATGGACATTAAGATCTACTTGCAGATATGCCATCATCTACTTCTTCCTTGCGCTTCCACTGAGTGGAGTTCTTCGGACTGGGAGCAAAACTGACGATAATCAAGACGGCATAATTGGCAAAGCTGCGGTTCTGTGTCAAACGCTTCTATTGCCTCTTGCATTTCTTGTGGGCCTCTTGTTCAAGACAGGGTGCCTCCACCGATCACGTAGCCGCAATCGGATTTCCCAATGCACATGCAAGACCGATGCATATGAAGTAACTCTGTCGACCACTGACTCTAAGGGCTTATTGGAACTCAGAGGAGAGAGGAAATGGGATAGGTATAATCCAATAGTAACGCTGTTGGCGTTCCTGTTGCTGATTTTTATCCTATATGTGCGACCCGCGGATGCCGAGATACCAGTAATACCTCGGGATTCGTGATTGCCATGGCCAGAGACTCGGAAACCAGTTTCTAGTTTATTATATTTATTAAACCAGTTTTTCGTTGCGATCGCTTTCTAACCAGTAAACATATACATGTACGATGTAACTTAAACGCCATTACTTTTCCCAGTTAAGCTGTAGCATCATGATTTTAGTCGGCTTGAAATTGCAAAATCTACGTATAATCCAACCAATGCTATCCTTGGTTTCCATTTTCTGGTTTTGAAAGTCAGGTTAATTATACGTTGAGTACACAGGGATAAAGTATCCCAGACCTTGTCACTCCCAGAACAGTTCTTTCCCAAGCGTCTAGGTTCTTATCTAACATGAGCATCGCATCCGGAGGGCTCAAACTAGTGGCTAATTGGACCAGGATACTGGCCGGACATGTAGCAGAACTGACAAGGTCGTCACACGCACTTGCTGTAGTTGGCGATAAGGCTTACATCTTCGGGGGTGAATTGAAGCCAAGGTGACTTGTTGGTTTGGGCTGAAGACGCCTAAAGTGACCCTGATAAGATCTTTGGTGAAGGTCTCCCATCGACAACGAGCTACACGTCATCGACCTACCAGGTACGCCTTGATAAGAATGTGTCGTACAGCGTGCACAATTATTTACAACTGAGTAGAATCAAAATTACTCCATCCTATTTCCACCCCTTTGGCAGCGCGAGTTGGGTCAAGTATCGTCGCCGTCAACAATACACTCTATGTTTGGGGCGGAAGGGGAGGGAAAGACATGGCTCCGCTGCCTAGCGGACCTACCGTCCACGCTTACGACACAAACAAAGCAGAATGGAATTCTGTGCAACTCAAAGAACTTGGCGAGGGCTATCAGCCAGAGGACAGGAGTTACCATGTGTTGACAGCAGTGCAAGTAAGTCCAAACGGCACCATATCTCAAATACTCCTTGCTAATTCCTGCCCAGGACAAGCTTTACCTTCATGCAGGCTGCCCAGCCAAAGGCCGGCTGTCTACTCTCCATTCATTGGACGTTCTATCTCCCTCTCCTGGCTGGAAGGCCCTCGCTTCAGCGCCCGATCCGCCACGAGGGGGAACCGTTCTTTCGGCGAACTCTTCTCGCTATCTCCTCCGTTTCGGCGGGTTCTCCGGCTACGAAATAGGAGGAAATCTGGACGTGTACGACACGCAGCTCGACAAATGGTCATCTTACGATCTCTCCAAGAACGGAGAAGTACCTACAGCCAGAAGCGTACATGCGCTAGTCCCAGTCGATTTTATGGGGAGCGATGCAGAAAGGGTTGTTGCCCTGCTGTTGTTCGGCGAACTCGATCCTGCTCCAGTCGAGCTGGGACATGATGGAGCTGGGAAATTTACAAATGAAGTTTGGGCTCTCGTTTGTCCTAAAGATTGTGATCCGAGCAGTCCAGAAATGTTTGAGAAGTTCAATTGGGTCAAAATGAACGGTAATGGCAAAGGTGAATGGCCCGAGGCCAGGGGGTGGTTCGGAGCAAGTGCATGGGGAAATGAGAAAGTGGTCGTAGTTGGTGGGTTGAATGGTCGAAATGAGAGGTTGGGTGATTCTTGGGTTCTGGAAATTAGCAAGGCCGATTGAATGGGTTACGAATTGTGAGTCACTGTTATATATGTCAATATATTTTTTCTATTGTGTTCCATTGGTACCCTTGTTACTGGTACAGTTCGCGCTGAAGTGATATTCCGTTTTTGTTCGGAGTGTGAATAATATATCTCCGACTCATCTTGGCACATCTCGCGATGACGGTTCGTTTTTATAGTTCCGGGTAACATCAAACTAATTTACCGTACAACCGTTGGACTAGTAGGATATAGAGTCTCTTGTTCTTTCAGGTGAATTTTTCAATGGACGCTCCGGTTCATCCTCACCCCGTCGTTCACCTTCTCCTGGCTGGCACGACGACGAACAATTATCAGACGGAAACAACTCAGATGACGACCGCAGCAAGGCCCTCGACAACGTTTTGGGATCTTCTCAGCATGAATCGATAGGAATGGGACCAGGTCGCACTGGCGTCAAAGGTGTCATCCGTGACCGAGACGAAGCGAATTCTATCAACCGTTCGAAATACGCGAGGGAGATCGATCAATTGAATAAGGGAATGGAGAAAGCGAGTCTTGGTGGAAAAACGTTCCTTGAGGAGGAGCGTGAAAAAGATTGGGAAAAGCAGGTGTTGGAGGGGGACGAGACAGGGTGGCGGTCGATAAAGGAAGACACTGGCGGCGTTGGAGGGGGTAAGCGTGGGAGGTTTGGGCACTTGCGAGAGGTCGGCGTGAATGGGTTTCTACCAGCTGTTGAACAAGAAGCGCCGGGTGTCTGGGTTGTGGTACACCTATTTGACCCGGTATGTTTTATCGTTGCCATACTTGTGCTTGGTTTGAATGATTTTGGGTCAAGTCATTAGATCGGTGTTATTATTTAGATGAAACGCTCTCCC
>QLPE01003778.1:0-14416 GCA_003314125.1 Hygrophorus russula | reverse complement strand
GTAGATTGCTAAGATAAAACGACAACAATTGGAAACCCCACTCACGCGAAGAGAATACGGCCCTCAGCAGCAGCCACACCGTCAAGTGCATTTAACAGCCCACTCAAACTCAAGGTATTCACATCGGACAATTGTTCTTTGTGGTGTCTACTCCGATGCCGGCTGGAGCTCGGAAGTGAAGGCTGTTCAGGTTGCGGCTCATCAACTGGGACGTTCATGTTCCCAGACGAGTCGGGACTGCCGTTGGCATTCTTGTCGCGGGAAACGCTCCTTGTGAAGGCAGCGTCTAGATCTTCAAGTAGAAGAATGCATCGGGCCGGTACACGACCCATGAGCGTCGTGAGTGTGCTGTCGCTGATCCACGATGATGAGAGCGAGACCACATAGATATCGAGCATCAATTCTCCCGCTATTGCGTGGATTAGAGAGCTCTTGCCAGAGCCTGGGACGCCGTGCAACAAGTATCCACGGCGGAAGGGTATACCGCGGTCTGCGTACCACTATAGATAGATGCGTGAGCTTGATATGAGCGGATCAATCGAGAAACAGACCTTCTCGGACTTCAGGAAGTCGCGGGTATCGGAGAGGAGCATTTCCTTGACTCCGGGGTTAAGGACAATAGAAGACATAGGTCTCTTGTGGCGTGAATCTGTCCAGCGCCAACTGCCGTGTGAATCTGCGAAGTAGATCTGTATCCGGTGGACAGCCTCAGCTTCATATTCCTTCTTAGCTTGGAGAACGAGCTGTTTGAGGATAGAATTATTCCGCGCAACCACGCTGGGTACGAACATTAGGACTAACGTTCCCAAGAACATATTCTCACATACCTTATTGTCAACACTTCACAGCCACTTCCATCCGTCTTCCTGACACGCCTTACTCGCAGCCAATGGCCTTTATAGTAGATAGTATGCGTGGTATCGAAGGTTGGCTGAAATACTACACGTGTCTTGACTTTCCCAGGAGACAGTTCATCGTCGACATCTTCATCGTCATCCCCGAATGAGTTGTCGGCAGTACGAGAGAAGCCTGGTGTAGTCGTGCGAGTTGTAGTCTCAAACTCGCGAGAGCGTTGCCATTCAGGACGGCGGGAGAGCCATAACATGAGCCAGTCATATGGATAGTCTTCTTCTGAGAAGTGGGCCGTCAAGAAGAACGCTAATGGGATAACAGTTAGTGAGTTGTGTATTCAAAAGGATCCGGCATGGATATAATATTTCAACAATTCGACATCCTCTGCTATGGCGCCTGTTCTCTTGATGCAGAACATCCGCCTGGACATGGCATGTTCCGTGTCACGATCATGACAGGTACATGTCCAGACATCGGAACGAACGTGCTTCACTCGTTTTAGATGTAGGTAAAGATCACTTACAGTTGACGAAATGAGACCTGAGTTACAAGAAATGAGGATGTCCATCAAGAAAACGACTCTCGGTAGCTTACCAGGCTGAACTGGATACTCTTCTTGCAGTTTCGACGGTGCCCCCAAGGACAACAAGCTTCATACCATCAATGACCGATGACCCGCCTGCCCCGCCGACGAGGGGTTGAACGAGTGACCTGAGTGCGTCCATGATAATGGGGGTTCAGGTTTGAGTGTTAAACAAGCCAATGTTGCTATGGGGGAGCGGTATGGCGAAGGTTGGGAGTATGTGACGGTACAAAGAGGCTATCGACGTCAACTAAACTGCTGTATAAGCCTAGGCTGCGTGAAGGCTATGAGTCAAGAGACCGTATACTTTCGGAAAAGGGCGCCAAACTTTAGCACTGGCTGTGATGGCTGTAGACTCAGAGCAAGTCACAGCACAGGCGACGCGTCAGCGGAACGTGGGCCGGTTCCTCATCATACCACGCCACCGCTTGTGACGAACAAGGCAAATAATAATATTCATATGCGTTCAAGCTCAGGGGATTAAATTAACAGAGGATGGCATGCTTTGGCCTGTCTGCAAGCCTTGCCATAGTATCTGATCCAGGGGTGCGAGAAGTTCATGGAGAATGGCGCCAAAATGATGCAATGTTTCAGAACTGGACAAGTATACCGTGACTCCAATATGACCCACCTTATTGGAGGATTCGACAATCTGAACTTTGATCGCAGAGAAATCAATCAAACACTTGGTCTGACCGCATCGTGTCCCTCCAGGAGCCTGGCGTACTCCAGCCATGCGGTTGCTGCAAAGCAAGAACAAATTTGTTATGTCCGTTGAGCAGCGGTGATACCTGTAGAATCACTATTGGGTTAAAGCCGCAAGTTGTCAGTCCGATTTTCAAATGAAGTACCCACTACGCCACAATAACCTGCCGAACCAGGTAGACGATATCAAGCCAGGACGAACAATGTACTACTGCCGGACGATACCGCAAGGGTAAGGGAGACCAGGACAGCATCCTGGAGGTTCGTACTTGACCATAGGCTGGTGTTGCTTTAATCAACAAGACTTCAAGGATTACCCTCGTAAGGATCACCTATTCCACATGAGCACCATTGTTCACACCACCGATAACCGCGACCGCCGACAATGTAGGGCACCGACATTGGTGAACGCACTGATCCAGTGTCCGCAACTCTAGGTTCCTGTTACAAAAGCTGAGAACGAGGAGAAAATTAACAAAGAGCTTCATCTAGTGCTATCGGTCGACTTTACTTATACCCCCTGTTACGTCCTTGTTCTCGTGAAATAAATAGCTTATCGAACCTCGTGTTTATCATAATTACGGTCAACTGCTCAAAGCCAAATTTGACACAAAACGCAAGCTCATTGCAGCGTGAAGGATTCGGGTCAGCAAGCTCATTGTAGCGTGAAGGATTCGGGTCAGCAAGCCTCAGTTTCGACACTGGAGACTATTGCACCGTCACGTTCAGTTTGGATTGGATGTCTGCGTGATTGGTTCTACCCGAGCAAAGTTATTGACGCTGGCGGAAAAAGGTGGAACCGACCACGACTCAAAGGCTCGCTTCCGGAAGTTTCCATGAGTGGGCTTTTTCTGATCCAATCAGAAAGAGCACTCAGAGTTGAGCATTGCCTCAAGGCAACCCACAGGCTAACTGCCCCTGGAATTATCCCCCTTCATGAAAGTAGGCACTAGAATGCGTTGATGATCCGGGACAAAGCATTCATACAAGAGATGACTGAACACGACATACACTCGAAGCACTCTTAATATGCACTTCCCTGAACAGGTAATCCATGAGGGAAAAATTGTTTAAAGAGACCCGGATAATGACGTTCGGCAACATCCGGATGGCTCCTACAAATCCAGCAACACCTGAGTAATACATTTCGGGATCACGAGAAGCAGACTAACTTGATACGACCGATGAGGTTGACTTTACCAGAAGGTTCCTGATCAAACTCAGAAAAATTCACAGCTGGTGGTAGAGGGAATTGAGTGCTACGTGTATCGTGAGGCGTTACGTTCGCTTACCGTCAGTTGCAGCCGCAGTGCCCCTTGCATCTTTCAATTCGAGAATCTCAGGTGGAACTGAAAACATTATGAAAATTATTACGTTGCAGAAATATCGAGATGTGCGTAGATCACCCAATGGTGACATACATTGAATAATTCTTTCCGCCAGCCGGACATTCAGTCCAATATTCTGAAAAAAAGGTACCGAGTAGCGGGGAGTGGATCCCGTGGGCGATAACACCCGGTGACATGTAGCACGAGCCAAGCCTTGAGTTACGAACTCGAGGGCTATAATACGTTGGGATGAGTGCCAATGGGACACGGACACAAAATCTTACCTTTGCCTATGTTAACCACGAAAGTTCCGGGTATGGGAGGCGCATCAATCCATTCTCCTGATATATTTTGTACCTGGAGGCCTTTGTGGGGAGACGCCTGGAGTAACTGTGGAAATGTTTATGGCAAATTAAATCACCAAATGAAGCTAGGGCGCACAAAAGTAAGAAACCCGGCATCGTAATGCGGCCCTACCCCTTGATCTGACAAGCCTTCCAACACAGGATATTGAACGATCTGTAAATGTGACGATTCAAAAAATTTCAAACATCAGGTTCGAGTTGTTTACCTTGCCTCGATGTTGCATCAGATCTTTGCTATCATAAAATTCATCCAGTGCATTCGGTTGTAGACCGAACGCTTCTGAAAGGAGGTAGATGAACTTCATGCTGAGAACCTCAACCTGAGCGAGATACCGCTCCATAACATCCCTAAAGCCCGGCAAAAGGCCCTCGTCGGGCCACTGGTGCAATATATCCGAATCCTGTCCTTAATCTCATCCTATTGAAACAACATACCTGAGATGGCCCCCAAAGTCTGTAATAATCTGGATCACCTTCTTTCCACCTATTGAGGCACGGCGTGGCAAAGTCAAACTGTTCCCGCAGATCTGTATTGCCTCTTGTCAACTCGGCACCAAGTTTTGAGTATCCAAGAAAATGCTCCGAATTGGCCATTCGAATGTTGTCCTTAGCATCCTGTGGGAGCGAAAAAAGACGCGGAATAAAGGATATCAGTGTATCTATGTCCTCCTGTGATACAGGCGCATTGGAAAGGTAAAGGAAGCCGACGTTTATTAGCGCATGCCGAAGCTGCCGGATAAATTCGGGTTTGCGAGTTGGGTCTGAAGCCAAAGAGAAATCCACCAGGGGGACACTGGAGAAGTTAGACACCATGGATATGTTGCCTGTGATTTATAGCGCCACCCGCCAAGAAATCTTTGGACTTTCACAGGTAGAAAAGATCCGAAGTGGAATCTAAATATGCAGCGCCGTTTGCTCTTCTGCCGGCAAAGCAAGCGACTTATCAAGCACAAGACAAAACGTCTTTCTCACAGATGTTATCAATGTAGTAGCACAGCGATAAATAGAGGGTTTCGCGAATTTAATCGAGAGAACATGGATTGAGGCCGGGATATCGTGCGCCATTTGCAATATTTGGCTACACCGTCGTATGTTTCGTTCAAGTTGTACCATTGCCATATGGCCCAGCCTGAGCGACCGGGCGCATGCAATAGATCATGATGTTTCTCCAGAGGCTAACCAAAGACGTTAATAGGACATTTTGAAGGCACAGAATCTCCCATACCAACTTAGCAATCATTAATCATTCCTAATACTTATTGACGATAACGGGTTACAATGTATAACCTTCCACACGTCGTGTGCCATGATCACCGTCCATCCGTCCATCAACCTCACTTCAGCTCCACGGTGTCTCCAAATAACAACGAGTTCATAATGGCGGGATACCTATCTCCCCCTGAAGCGTCCGCCCTCTCCGCAATCTCACGCACCTTCTGCACCTCCTCCGGAGTAAGCTGCACCTTTGCAGCCTTAATATTTTCCTCGACGTACTGTATAGTTTTCAGTCAGAACATCGGTATGGTAGTGCACGAAATTATGTGTACACACCTTGATCTTCTTCGTACCGGGTATAGGGATAATATCGTCCCCTTGGGCGAGGAGCCATGCGAGGGCGATCTGCCCAGCTGTAGCGTTGTGTTTTTCGCCGATGACTTTGAGGCCGTCTGCAATTTTAAGGACGTTCGGGAAGTTCTCTTCCGAAAATCTGGGATGGTTTGTTCAGTAAAAAGAAAAAGGAAAACTAGCGACGTGGAAATTCACCTAGGCACGATACGCCTGAAATCATCTGCTTCAAAGTCATTCGGAGATTTCTGTCGTCCGCACATACAGTCAGAAACAAGCCGTCAGGCTATATGAGAAGGTACTTGCGTATTGACCAGTGAGCAAGCCCCGTCCAAGTGGTGCATATGCGATGGTCTTAACGCCAAGCTCACGTGCAGTCTTGAGGAGGTTGATCTTCTCGTCCTCAATTTCGAGTGAGAAGGGCGAGTACTCGACTTGGATAGCAGCAATAGGATGTACTGCGTGAGCGCGTCTGAGTGTGGCTGCAGAGCACTCCGAGAGGCCGAGGTATTTGACTTTTCCCTTTCTGGTCGGTGAATTACATGTAAGCGAGGGAAAACGGTAGAAATTGGATGAACAGACTTGACGAGATCAGCCATTGCGCCTACGGTGAGCTAGGACAGGAAACCTTCCTTCAGGGCACTATGGACCTACAACTTGGAACGGCCTTACCTCGATAGGAATATCTGGATCAACTCTGGAATGTCAGGAAATCAGCACTAATTAATAGCCGACCGGTGAAACTTCTCGATAGTTACCTGTGGAGATAGTATAAGTCGATATAGTCTACTCCCAACCGTTTCAAAGACGATTCGATAGCCGTTTTGACAAAGTCAGGGTGCCCATTGCCCCCTTTAGCTGAATCAAGGCGAAATCCGAATTTCGTAGCTAAGAAGATATCGTCTCGCTTCCCAGTGCGCTTGAACCTGAACTCGCCAGTTGTTTTTAGCGCCCGTCCGATCACACCACACAACGAGAGGGTACCATTTGCCAAGCAGGTCTTCAGAGTCGGCATACACGTCTGCGGTATCCCAAAAGGTGCATCCATTGCTATAACTTTAAGAAATGGATGTTAGCTCTAGACGTAAGAACTCAAGGTTAGGCGCGTACACGGCGTCAATAACCTAACTTGGGGTCATCAAAGTGATCGCAGGTATGGTAGTGAGATGAATACCTTGAGGCGCTCTTCATCGTCTGTGTTGGGAGTGCCATATCCTATGGACATTCCCATGGCACCCCAGCCAATGGCGGAGACCTGAGTGTTGCCGATTTTGCGAGTGAGAAACATTGGAAGAACAGAGTGAATGTCCTGAGATTCTGAGAGGCCACATTTGTAGGATACCGCTAAGACAATGCCGCTTATCAACCACGTATCGTGACATGACGCGTATGTATGGCAGAAAGACAATGCCGGCGCGACGCGTGTTATCACAAAAATGCATTTAAGCGGAGAAGCTGGGTCCCTCGTGTATCTATCTAAACCTGCGCCGAGGGAGTCAAATTAAACACGAATAACACCGGCACGAACCTTGAAGCGATGCTCGGGGTTCATGGGCGTTCCACCCTTCAGCCCCACGCTTCAATTTAGAAAGTCAACAAGAAAACAGTCCTCGCCTACAGGGATCGGCAAGCGCCTATGGTGTATGCCAGGGGGTACTAGTAGGAACGAAAACAGAGATAGCAAAGTTGCAGGGACGGGCTCATGATTGAGGGCAACAGAGCTAAACTCATTAGGCCAAGATCTTGTCAGTTGGTTTCATTACTACAAAAGAAAAACGTGCCAAAGGTCTACCATGATCCAACGACTTCCTACCCTGCCCACTCAGAGAACTCCCCCACAAGTACCTCTTTCAAAAAAGACTGCCCCGCTATCGGTCAAACGATACTGGACAGCTGAGCTTCGCGATATCGCCACGATCGTCTTGTCGTTCGTAGATGGTCCGATATGAAGGGCAACCTGAGCAACAACGTTAGCAAAGGGCATGTAGTCATACCCAAACGCACCTCGCCACTGACAGAACCACTTCTTCCGCTGGACAACGCTCGAACATCCATATGATAGGAGCATATCTGGCTGAGATGCCGCAAAAGCTCGTCGGGCCCGGGTGTCACTAGATGATGCCGGATTATAAGAGATGCTTTTGACTGATCCATGACATGGTCGTTAGACTACCACAAATTTTCCATCTTATTTCAAGTACCTGTAAACAAAGGGCGCGGAGAGCACGAGAAAATCGGACAATATCGAGAAAGGGGAACCCAATCCATTCGAGAGATGTGATATCATCCAAAATTACCAAAGCTTGGGCTACAGGATCAGTTTTTTTTGATTCGAGTATTGCGGCTAGGACATCAAGTATTGGTCGTAAAGTCGCGCACACCGTCGTTGATGTCGGTTTGACCGTCTTTAGCACATCAATAAAGTCAAAGGAGACGGATAAATTTATATTCTTGAGAATCAACGGTGAGCCAGTATTCTACACGAATTGTAAGTTACACACGGATTTGGCGGCTATGACTTTCCATCGGTCGAAACCCTCGGAGACAGAAAGCAGTATACATTGGTGGGTTTTCGATTTCTTCAAGTGAGTGTTCAAGGCTCTGTGTAGGAGAAAATCTCCAGGAGAGGGCAGCTCATCTGTAACAAGAAGGAGCTCTCCCGGTGCAGGAAGATCCGGAGGGAACACTAGCATGGCAGCGAACTCGTTAGTGCAGTCGGGAGCCGTTGCCAAATAGAAACAAATAAAGAAACAGCAAACTTGTATGTCTTCCGGACGAAGCCAACGGCGTCCTGCACCAACTAGTCTTACACCTCTCCCGAAACAGGTCATTAGCGTGGAGGAATGGGAGGCTAAAGCGCCACTGGGAGAGTTGGAAATTAAGAGTGTCAACTTTGTGAAGGCAGCCACCGAAAAGTCGCCACTCCCACTGAAGGTATTTATTTTTTCCCTCGTCAGTCGCCTAGCAAGCCTGGAACCATGATTAAGTTTGAAGCAGATGATTTTAGTTCATCGCGCCCATCATCACCAGCTTTACGCAACAAACTTATCCCTAATTCTCGACCATCAACACCGAACCCAAACTCCCGTCCTCTCGCGACCCACGCACTTCACCCTAAACAGCCTGTTCAGACACCGCAACAGTTCTATGATTGGTTTTCTTTGATCGACCGCTCCGTTGCACACAGCCAGGAGTCTCACTTTAGGGCCCATGTTGCCAGTGTCGTGGAACATCTAGAAACCTGTGATCGGCTGATTCACACCATCGACGAAGTAGACAGCGAAGTTGATAGCATGCTTGAAGGCTGGCAAGGTGTTGAGGAAAGTGGAAAAAGTCTGAAAGACGCGTGCGAAAAGCTTCTGCTAGAGCGGGTACGCCTTTACCTATGATACAATACCTTCTCATGATATATATAACACAGGACAAGCTGACTGGCTTGACTGAAGAAATAGGCTCACGGTTGGAGTACTTTCAGGAATTAGAACATGCGACTCGCACACTCAATCACCCCGGAGAGTCACTTGTCCTCCAAACAGATTTTTTGTACATGGTCGAACGTGTCGACATCTGTATAGATTATCTAAAGGCACATGTACGTACCAGTCTGTTCACCTTCAACTTATATTACAACAACCTTTGTGGATACAGCGACACTTCAAGGAGGCAGAAATATATTTGCTTCGGTTTCAACAGTGTATGACCCGGGCCATGACGCTTATCAACATGTACTTTGTTGGGTCCTTGAGGGCTTTGACTGTTGACATTTCCAAACGGCTGACAGACCAAGTAAGCACGACACAATTCTTATGTCCTGTTGTAATTAATGTTTACTTAGGACGTCTCGTCTACTGCACAAATGCACCTTCTGTACACCCGGTTTAGATCTGTTTCCACACAGCTAGCGCCGCTCTTGGGAGAACTCGAACGTCGAGCTCAATCACATCCAGCAGAACTCTCAACGCTCTTATCCGAATGTCATGCAGCATACTTCTCCACCAGGAAGTCGCTTCTAGTCGGCAGTCTAATGGAAGAGATCAAGGGCTTAGATCCGGCCAGGACTGAACTAGTTGAGCTTGTGAGTCATTCTTATTTCGTATGAAATCCCCTAGCTCACTATGACTTTTTGAGCTAGACGAGAACCGGTTGCAGCTATCTTAAACAATTATGTACGGACGAATTTAATCTTTACAGGGAGTTCTTCAATTCTGGCGAGGACCAACTCTAGTGTGTCCCTAACCCTGCTGTTCCAACTTGTGCTCATCACCTCCTGCACTAGCCATTATCTCGAAAATCTTTGTGACTATCTGTATGACGATCTTAGGCCCCGAATTCTACATGAACCACGTCTGACAGCCCTTTGCGAAGTTTGCACGGTCTTACAGGCATTGATGGTTCTCGATGGTTCTGTGGCCGACTCTTCATCCGAAGAGGATGACGACGACCCAGAATATGAGCTTACCGTCGACCTGGAGCAACCCCGACGGAAAGGCTTGGGTAAATTACATATTAGTCAATTGCTGCAGATGGTCCTGCAGGATGCACAGACGCGGCTGTTTTTCAAGGCACAATCGGTCATTCAATCAGAAATCAGGTACTATGTCCCGAAAGCCGAGGATTTGGCATATCCAGATAAACTCGTATGTGAGTGATCGAGTCACGTTCTGATACAGACAGAAGGCCCATACTGTTTTCCAGCTACAAAAAAGCTAGCAAGTGCTCTGGAGATCAAGGAAAAGGAAAGCATCAGTCAGATTTTCCAACTGTCATCTCTGAGTAAACAGGATACGTGGTACCCTACATTGCAAAAGACCATGTGGGTATTATCCCAACTTCACGATTTCGTCAAGGTAGGTATCGCTCCCTTCTTGTGTCCAAACGTCTCATTAATGACCAAAGCCTGCAATATTTGAAGATATCGCTCAGGAGGCAGTAAGCCTATGCCGACAGTCGTTAGTGGCAGCCTCCGATATGATCAAGCAGAGAAAATCCCAACCAGGCGTCTTGGATGGACAGTTGTTCCTCATCCGGCACCTGCTCATTTTAAAAGAGATGACCCATCATCTCGACCTCTCACAGAAGGAAATTAAGCCTGACTTTGCAAGTGTCACAGGTATTTATCATGTCGTCAAAAGTCTGCACTCTGGTAAACTTATTCGTGTAGAAACATTGTCTTCGATGTTCAGCAAGACAACTTCGTTATTACCAAATGCCTTGTTCGCATCGCTTGGTATGCCGCGGACTGAAGAGACCATCATAGAGGCTAAACATGTGAGTTTCCGGTAGCACTTTCTCGTCCTGTGCTCACCAAAATCAGGGTATCGATCACGAGCTTCAAAGGGCATGCGGGGACCTTATCACATGCTGTACCGACCCGATCTGTGAACCCATTCGAACATGGGTCAACCGTATCCAGGAACAAACCACAGACAGACGAACACCCGGAGACCAGCCACCCATCGCTTCTCAGCCATGGGCCCAGCAGCCTGCGGCAGAGGAACTGGACAAAAACATGAGAATTGCATGTGAACGTGATCTTCGAGCGAGTGTCGCTCGCCTACGGTTGTACCTCGAGGACGATAGGACAGTGGGCGTACTGGTGGGGCACATTCAGGACAGGATCATGGATGATTATGAACAATTTAGGAATGTTAGTGGGAGTATGTACGCGGGGGCATTGAGGGGTGTTGTATTATCTTCTACAGGTTTGAGAGAGGTTTTGAAGAAGATCTGTGGAGGCGAGGATGGCGGCTGAGTCATAGTCTAGTAGAACGCATTAATGAATTGCGGTGGAAGGATTCAAGGAACAGAACACATGAAATTTCAGGCAGCAGATTTTATCAAAAGGAAATGAAGTGCCAGCGGTCCACAAATAACAAATAACAAGAGGAAAAAGGTAAGCTTGCTTGTACGCTTTAAAAAGGCCTGAGTAATTTTTTCGTTTGTTTTCCGAATGGTACTTTGCACGGACCGCTCGAGCTCCAGAGCCTGGGGCACTAAGGCTGACATCTGAAAGTCAGCGGTAGAATTCACATGAACAGTAAGTGTTTCTCATACTCACTTATCGAATCTCGGAGTATCTCTCGCAAGGGAGCAAACTGGAGTTGAACAGGCATGATTTGAATTAGTTTCATAGTTGATTCCATATGTGTAACAAGGCCCGTATTTTCCAGTGTATCTCGGATGCCGGCCGGATCCGAAACCAGGACATAGAATGTATACAAAACATCAGCCAGCCAGAGGAATTCGACAGTGTCGGGGAGCGATAAGTTGCCGATGGCATCCAGGAGCGTGGGTTCACGGGCCAGGATAAGACTCCACGACGCAAGAAAGAGAGGAAGGGGCCCGATATAACTCTTTCTCCCGAAGATAATAATTGTAATCGCGACAACATGTATAGCCGTGGCCACAGGAGGGTTGATGAAGTTAGGTAGAATTAATAGCACCTGGAATAGCAACACCTTGCCGATTAAGGCGACACTGGTCCACTTGTGAAGAATAGCCAATCCAACCGTGAAAACCACCGTTCCCAATAGCCACGTTAGTGTCACCCTAAAGCCATCAGAAAGCAGATGATTAAGGATCCGACCTGCCATATACATAGTGATGGCCCAGCGAACTTGACCTCTTTCCCGGAGTCGATAATGGTTGGAAATATAAGTAGCTTGAAAACTGTACAAGGGCTTTTTGGCACCCCTGTATAGTACGAACGTCGTGTAAAGGAAAGCTGTATCTTTCGGTCCGAACGTAATTATGAGCGCAATTATGACGTAGGATATGACCGATGTAAGGGAAAGATCGGCACCGATCGGTATAAAAGTCTCCCAGTGGCGCTTAGCAAAATGCGAATACAGACCCTGTCTCCAGATCAATTGTTCGGTTAATCGAACGGACCCACTACGTGGAGATCGGAGGATGTCAGCGAGAAGATATCGTGAGATGGATGGGCTACTAAACGTCGTCTTGAACACGCCGTCTGGATCGAAGGTGTCCACCGGGACATACGGAAGACAGGGAAGGGCAACAAGCATATCGAGAGCTCGGACTGTAACAAACAATGCAGCGACAATATTCGCTGCATCCGCTCCAGAAGATTTCGCTAGTTGTTGAGCTTCGACTGAGGATAGCGCAAGAGCAGCGTCGCGCAATTTAGTGGATGCATCGACGAGAATCTGGGTATTGTGGACACTGTTGCGAACAATGGGAAATTGGCGGACCACTTCAAGCAATGCCAATTGCACAGACCGTGGAGCACCTGTCTTATATCCATCATTGCCCCGGGTGTCGTACAGGGGTATCACTAGCTTCAATAAATTATATCTTCCGTCACCAAGAACCTGGCCAAGCACCTTTTCTACGCCTTTGCTTTGGCTTCGCAGATCGTACGGTGCGTAAGGAGGTGGCAAGAAACTTTCCGGTAGATTAGCCGAAGTCAATGATAATGCAGCCATGATGTCAGGAACACGAAGTATAAGGGCCCGTACAGCACTCGCCGTGTTGTCTAGACATAGCTCGACATCCACAAGCACAGAGGCCTTCATGCTCCGTTTTCCCCAAACCTTACATATCTTTGGGAGACCAACAGACATGCACTTCATCGACATCATCACACGTCTCAGCGCACTACTGATAAATTTCGCCAGTGCCAGACGGAGATCTACATCCTTTGCCCCCGAAGATTGCGAGTCAATGATGTGGTCTGCCCAGTGTTCTGCGGCATATTGAACCAGTGGTAATGCCGTGTGATAGTGCCCTTCTGTGAAATGAACCATGTGCTCCGAAAAAATGCCATCAAGAGTGAGGTAGGTCAGGCATCTCGTCGCAATCCAAGCATTCACTCTCTGGTTACTGACAAGGAAACGGGTAGCGAGTTCCTCGTCTGTGAAACCTGATGACAAAGGTGCTGTGGTCAGAAATTCTTTGACTGATGAATGGACGAGTGTGACAACAAGGCCAGATGTCCCATTCTTCTCATCAGGAGGTCCAATAATCCAATCAGGCCTAGGACGCCGTATGTCGACCAATGCTCCAAGAAGCCTTGACACGACCTCTCTACTATTCGCCAACATCTTTCTCTGCTCCACCTTATCATCACTAGTACTGAGTACTATGGCCATTGATATCTCCTCCAGCCTCAGTGGACGTTTCGCTCCAACCAGCCACCAGAGTGCCCTCAGAGTGAGCGAGTCGGAGAAATCGTGATTGCCCTGATGACGATGATAATCGACCGCCCGTTGAGCTAATTCTCGAAAATACACGACATACATATTTTTTATGTCCTCATCGCGACTTGGCAATGACTCCAATGCCCTCTCGATATCATCCACGCTGCTGTCCTTGAGTGGCTCGATGAGATCGAACATGACTCGCACGTAGAGAAACATCCCATTCGCAGAGTCCAAGAGACGCTCTCTGATCCTACGTGATAACTCTGGATTCTCGCGAAGCTGCGTCATCATCGTTTCGAGATTGTCGAGTTTATAGGCTACATAGCTTTCAATGTCACTGGCATTTTGATCCTGTTCGCCAGTGACATCAATTCGTCTCCAGACTGCGGAATTGACCCGTTGCCGAATGTCGCTCTCGTCGCGACTGGTGAGCAAAATGCTCAATCCCGGGAATGAATCTAGGAGGTCGATCAGAAGTCCCATGAGCTGCACTTTGTCCTGGCACTCATCGATGGCATCTATCATTATGCTATATCAAGAGGCTCAATACGGATACCAAACAGAGACAATTGAGAGGAGACTTGCCGGATCGATGAGAAGGATGTAACAGCAGATTTGAATGCCCTTGCGACTTGCCGGAAAGTCAGTTTCCTGTTGGTTCCCAGGGCCACACTGATAGTGTGAACTAATTTATTCCTCATGTCCATGTCGACACCATAAGCGTCCAGCATCTGAACTAGCAAAGTTCGGAGAATGACTGTGGCTGAGGTGTGGTCGGTATCGTTGGCTTTGTTGTCGCAGAAGAAGAACAATGTCGTTGATCGTGAAGACGCAGAGGGCAGCCCACTGGCA
>QLPE01000752.1:0-10037 GCA_003314125.1 Hygrophorus russula | reverse complement strand
TCTTCAATCCAACTTGACCTGAAATATGTTTTAAATAGAGCGGTGTAAAGTTCTGTCCAGAGCCTGGAGATCCTTTCGCGAATGCACCATATAGGCGCCCATTGCCGGCTCTCCGCAAGCCAGCCACGACCTTTCTTCGTTTGAACGGACGGAAGTTCATTTTAATATTTGGGGGATATAAAAATAAAACTGCTTTGTCTGATTTGTATGCAGTCGATGTCGACGACCTGACCTGGTGGACTGTTCGCGTAGAGGGTGGCTCCGTGGCCGCTCGTATGTGTGCGTCCATTGTCGCAATAGAAACTCGCCTCTATGTCTTCGGCGGTCTGAGTTCGACTCATGTCGCTACGGCCGTAAAGTCATTCTGTATGGCCGAATACTCTCCTGAGGGTCACAAATGGAAATGGATAGTCTGCGACGAGCCTTATCCTCAACATTTGCCCTATCTGGGCTTTTCGGTTGAGGCAATTCCAGTTTATGACGGGAAGAAGATCTTGTTGACAATGGGGCGAACAGAAGAAACAGGAGTGCGTTTGATCAGATTGAATTCGAGTACGAACAGCGAGAGCTAACCTAACTATCCACATGGACTTAGCGCATCAATCTTTCTTGCGATACCACGGTCTTATTTCATACGATCCACCACACGTTTCAAGTGCAAACAGGGACTGCTGGAGAGTTTCCTCAAGATGTTACTTGGTACCATTTGCAGAGCTTTTCGCCACCTCCGAAGCGAACAGTAAACAAACCTCGCCTCCCACCACCACGCATCCGTAACCTCATGGAGTGCTTCCAAAGTGGAGGATCTTCCATTATCCGTGTCACTGAACCCAACACCAGGTCCCAGTCGACGACATCTTTCCCCTTAATATGCGCCTGGATTGACCACGCCGGATTCCTAGTGCCTGAATTATGGCAGTACATGCTCTCTCCGAGTCCAGAGGAGAGACTCTGCTGCCTCAACCTGCGGGAGAGAATGTTTGACTTGGACCTCGATTTGCAGATGTTTATCGTGGCAGGCAGTCGACTATTTTTCATGGGGCGTGCCGAAGAGGATGGACCTATCTGGAACGTATGTGTCGAGATGTTCTTGAATGGGCTGGAGTAGAGCGTTGTGGGCTCATCCCTTCATGCTCACAGTTGTGCTGGTTGTGGCACGGAGTAGTATCGCTCTTGCTCAGCGGGTATGTGAATGGCATTGATTGACTCGGAAAAGTGCTATACGGAGTTTATCGTGTGATATGGTCAGAGTTGACCCTTTACCTGCATGAATATATTAATGGTTGACGTTTTAGCTTGGAGGACCTCCCTATAGAAGCTCGCTAGCAGACAATTTTTCCCGAGTTTGCGCCTCTTTTCGTGTCCGATGCACGGTCTCGACTACTGGCAACATACCTGAGGTCAACTATCCTTTGCACAATAGATGCTTTACACACTCTGTGTCGCTACGCTTGCAACAACATTTTCAGACGGAATCCCTGTATTCCCGCGATTTCCTGATAGCCGTCTCCACTATCACCTCTTGTCAGATTATCTGAATATTCAAATCGCCATTTATACAGCTGTAGATACCGAAAATACAGCGATAGTCTAAAGTCTTGAAAGGATGAGAAGTATACGGAAAGGACAAAAAAACTCTCGATTAGAACTTGTCACCTTCGTTGGTTGTGTTGGGAATCCTACATGCTCCCTATCTCAGACACTGAGCAGAAGAAATGATAATATATCAAACTCTATCAGTGAAACACAGCGTGCTCAACTGAAGCATTTGCATCTACTGGGCGAACAAATACGACGCACCCATTGGAGACAGAATGGTCAGCATGTCATTATCAGCGATATCTTTGCTTACTTTCTGGTAATGAAGGACAGATGATTCGATGAGAAGCGGAAATCGCTAACAATAAAGCATACCATCTAAACGAACGAATAAGCAACAGTGCTTACGTATCAGTAGCCATCAGATGTGCAAATTATGACTCACAATCTAAAGAAAACCCGGCAAGAAAAGAATGAACAAAAGTTGTTTGTGGCGACGAAACATAATACATACCAACTAGGGGCGGATGAGTGCCACGAGATGGTCATTGACAATGATTGTGGAGAACATAGGATAACGCACTTGCTAAGAGGTAATGGGATAACGAGATGGTCAACGATCGAATAACTGAAGTCACGTACAGACTGAGACAATAAACGACAAGGTCAGTAACAGGAAAGGCCGGGAGGAGGTCAGCGCCGTTCTTTAAAGGGAACGGGCGACACTACATACTAGCTGAGCGAGGGATAGGGCTACGAGAGTATCAGCGAACTCATTCTCAGTCAACAAATAGCATCACGTACATCCTGAGCGACGGATAGGGTCACAAGAGAATCGCCAAACTCATTTTATGTGAGGGACCACATCACGTACTCGCTCAGCGACGAGTAGGTTCACAAGAGTACCAACGAACTCATTCTGAGCCAACAAACGACATCACATACATCCTGAGCGATAGATAGGGTCACGAGAGTATCAGAAAACTCATTCCGAGTGAACGACATCACATACAAACTATGCGAGGGATAGGGTCACGGAGTATCAGGAACTCATTTCGAGTGAACAATCCTCGTCACGTACAAGCTGAGCGAGGGATAGGGTCATAAGAGATTCAGCGAACTCATTCTGAGCTGTATCGAATTTCTTTTGGATGTGTTCCTCGATTCTGCTGGTGACCATGATCCGCAGATTAAGTCGACGGTTCTTCTTGATATGTCAATAAGCATCTCGATGAATTCCGCTATTGATTCTCTGACGTCGCACTCGTCGAGACCATCGAGGACAATCACCATTGGTTTCTTCCATGGAAAATACGCCTGGAAAGGAGCAATGAACGGTTCGATGATCAGCTTTTGGAATTGGTGATGAAGAGATTAATTGTCGAGGACCGTAGGCTCATTTTTGAGGACACGTTTAATCAATTCTGCGGTGGATGGAATGGAAAAAGGGAGTTGATGAGCAAGTGTAGGAATAAAACGACTGAATTTGTTTCGATCGCCTGTCCCTCGAAGGAAAAAGAAACTGGCCGTCAATCTTTTTTCCGCAGTGCACATTTCGGCGATCGTTTGGGATATAGTAGATGACTTCCCAGACCCAGCTGAGCCAACAAATTGGACGATCGTCATCCGCTTTAGCCCATCGCACGATCCTTGCAATGGGCTCTACACGTGCTTTTCAAGTGCCGTGTAGCTTTACTAAATGTACTTGAGCAGGAGAGCCGTGCGTGTGAGGAGGTGGTATTGGTTCAGGCATGTGTTAATTAGTGTCTTAGCCTTATACCACAACATGAAACCCGAAAAGCTCGAGGTCTGTCATAAGATCATATAATCACTTACTTGCAGACATCCAACACATTCTAGCCTCTCGTTCATCCATCCAACGACCCTAAATACTTACCAGGCGCCTCGCCGTCTTTTGCCCACGACTGGTCGTCGTTAGGCACCGGAGGAGCACTTCGAACCCATGGGCGGCACTTCATCGACGCTTACGGACGTGTCTGCAATCTCAGAGGTGTGAATTTGTCTGGCTGTAGCAAAACGTACGTGTTTTTATTGGCTACGGGCCGTGTTACGTGTCTTGACTAGGTCTTGCAGACCAGTCAACGACAATCAGCATGGATTCCCGTCCGACCACCACACAGTCACTTTTGTTGGGCGCCCGTTCCCGCTCGAAGAAGCCCAAGAGCATTTTTCTAGGCTACGTAGATGGGGCTTAACTCTGAGCACGTTCAATACATTCACGTCCTTTCCAGCACCTGACCTAATTCACAGTACGCTTTCTCGTCACTTGGGAAGCAGTCGAGCATTCAGGACCGTAAGTCTTTTCGTGCTTTTCTCAACAGACTGAAAATAGCATTACAACCCCCAGAGGCATCTATGACACCGAATACCTATCCTACCTCCGAAGTCTCCTCTCGTTGCTCCCCCAATACGGCATGTCCGCTTTCGTTAGCCTGCATCAAGATGTCTGGTCCCGTTATTCTGGAGGCTCGGGTGCACCTGCGTGGACGCTTGAGGCAGTCGGTTTTGATCTCCACGCTTTGGAGGAATCGGGTGCGGCGTGGCTACTCGGCGTCAAGGGTGGCGGCCATGTCGAGGCCGAGCGGGGTGTATGGCCTTGTGGATACCAAAAATTGGCGGCGGCTACCATGGCGTGAGTCCAGTTTGTTAGTTTTATGCCGGAAACTCACGTCTGCTGTAGAACGTGCTTCTGGGCTGGAGACACATTTGCGCCCAAGTTGAAGATCAGTGTTGGGTCGGGAGAGGAGGTGCCTGTGCAGAGGTTTTTGCAGGATGCTTTTTTAAATATGTTCGAGGTGCTTTCGCGAGCAGTTGGTGACCTGGAGGGCGTTATTGGATTCGAGGTGCAGTGTTTTCTCAGACTTTTGTTTCTCTGCGTGCCGACCGGTACTATCATGATCTAGCCGATGAACGAACCCCACAGGGGATACATTGACATCCCGTCGTTACATGGTTTTGACTACAAAACCGATCTACATCTCTCCCATGTTCGTAAGTGCATCCGAATTCGTGCTGTCGCTGCGTGGGCGTATCTTCTGACGTCCCGCGTTGCGTCGCGCCCAGCCTCCGCCTTCCAGTCCTTCATGCTCGGCGCCGGGTACCCGACACTCGTACCGAACTGGACTCGTTCATTCCCCATGCCCACCCGCCAGACTTCGCACAGTGTTCTGAATTCTGTTGGCAGGAAGGCGTGGCGTGCAGACGGTCCGACGGAGGGCACGTGCGTGTGGGAGATGCACGGTGTCTGGGGCTGGGATTTGCACAAGAAGGAAGGTGTTGTGCTACGGGAGAATTATTTCGTCAAAGATCCGATGACTGGGCGCAAGGTAATCGTTTGTTCGTCTTGATATGGTGTTGCTGACCGCTTTGCAGGTTGATTGGTATACAGACTTTTACTACCCTTTTTTGCAGAAATGGGCTGCTCGGGTACGGAGTGTGACTCCCGCAGAGAAGTTCGTGTTTTTAGAAACAATACCCAATGAAGTGCGTCTTTGTGCAGATGCGAGTCAGATATTTACCTTTTTTCATAGTTTTGTCCAAAGTCGTGGACCCCGGACCGACAGCCACCAAATATGGTTTATGCCCCTCATTGGTGAGTTGTCAACCTTATCTCCACGTCGTTATAATGATTGCATATGTTTAGGTACGACCTAAACTCCCTTTTCTACAAGGCATTTGGGAATTTCACAATCAATGTTCAGGGCCTGTCGAGGGTTGGTTGAATAACAGTGATGAGCGTCTTCTTTATCTGAAGGGTTATTTTTCAAGGGGATGTTCCCGCTCAAGACCTTTTATTGGGGACAAAAAGGTGCTAGGGATAATTTCTCGCTACAGATCCGCAACATTGTGGAGGCTGGGTATCGCTCGTTGGGCGAGAAACCTATTGTGATCGGAGAGTGCGGTGTGCCTATGGACATGAAGTGCGCGTGATATGTAAATCGTGTGTGGCTTACTGACCAAGGGTGTGTTTACAGCAAAGGAGCGTCGTTCCGATCGGACGATTGGACATGGCAGCTACGCATGATGGATGCGATGATTACTGGGCTTGAGCGGTCACTCGTTGGATTCACGTAGGTGATCCATAATGCTGTAAATGGAAAATGACGGTTTCTGAAGCCTCGTCGTAGATTGTGGAACTACAATTCGAACAATGACGATGTGAAGGGTGATGACTGGAACGGAGAGAACTTTTCGTGGTTTGGTCGGGGGCGTGGCCTACCGCCGTCCTTGCTCTATTTCGAACAAACTGCCCCGAGCCTCGACAATGGCGCACGCATCTTGCCTGCTATTGTCCGGCCGTACGCAGCGAAAACAGCCGGAGTCCCACTGCGGTTTGAGTACGAGATGACAACGGGGGAGTTCACTTATGCATGGGCTAATCCCAAGAAGCTCGAAATGACACCCCGCGACCAGGACGCGGCAACGGTTTCCCACCCACCAGTGGACGGACATCCGAAGATAATGGCCCGCGAAACGGAAATATTTCTACCCTCGGTGATAACACATGGGAGGAAGGTGATTGTGCAAGGATTGGGTGCGAATGACAGCTATGTCTACGATGAGGCTAGACAGACGCTGTTTGTTGTCACAGAGGATATGAGTCCGGGTGGAACGCATGAGATTAGGGTATCTGTTGAACCACGGTTGAAAGGTGGGTTTGAGGTGAATAATTTCTGGGGCGATTTTGGACAGCGAATACTTGCGTTCTTGGTTGTTTTTATGTCGTTGGTGCTGGTTGGGGTTGTTGGCCTTCGACGTGAATAGGTTCCGTGGCACATGTCCTTTCCTCGTCGTATGCTATGACCGCGATAACACGTCGGGTTCACATGGCCCCTTGGCACTATTTTTATCAGTCTTCTAGTATGTCCCGTATAAAGCGAAGAATAGTTTCAAGTTCGTATCATTGACTAGTTGCGTTCTTGTGATGCGTCTTCGCACTCTCGTTCTCGCTGTCTATGCCGCGCTCGTCAATGCGAACCCCATCGCCAGTCCATCTTACACCCATTTTACTTCTAGGGAGATTACAGATGTCAACCTCCGTTTTGTGAACGACTCTGGAGTATGTGAGACCACTCCCGGTGTACACCAAATGTCGGGCTATATTGATGTAGGCAAAAATATGTCCATGGTATGTCTATATATGATTAGGCTCTTTACTATCGCTAACAACCATCACTCAGTGGTTTTGGTTTTTCGAAGCTCGTCAGTCGCCAGACACTGCACCCCTCACGCTCTGGTTCGTATCTCCAGCTCAGTATAGTGTCTGTGTAAAACTCAGATTTATATAGGCTAAATGGAGGCCCCGGATGCTCCAGCATGATCGGTCTATTCCAAGGTGATGTTATTTGGACACGTGTAATATTGTCCTGGTCTTGACATGCCAGTGTGCGATCAGAGAACGGCCCATGCCAAGTCAATCCTGATGGAATGACTACTACCCTCAACCCCTTCAGGTTAGCTACGTGTTTTTCTATCTGTTCATCCAAAACTTAGTTCGCGTGTTTTTTTTTAGCTGGAACAATATCAGCAACAGTGCGTTTCTTCCGTGTCGAACGGTTCTGACGGTCGGGAGCACTGACATCCTGCTGCAGTAATTTACATTGACCAACCGATCGGCACTGGGTTCTCCCACGGTACTGATAACGTCAACAGCACTCCCGCGGCTGCACCAGCTGTTTGGACGGCCTTCCAGGTCCTGTTCGAAAGCGGAGCGTTTTCCAAGTACAAGAGCCGAGAGTGAGCGAACTGCGTCCCTGATGACTAGCTTATCTGATTAACGGGCCTATAGGTTCATCTTCGCGACAGAGAGTTACGGGGGGAAGTATGGACCAGCGTGAGGCTCATTTGCTCTTGGTTTGGCTTTCTAATAATCGATCATTATGATGATTCTAGCTTCGTGACCTACTTCAATCAACAGAATGCGTTGATTGCTAGCGGGAAACTCACAGGCGAGCTGATCATTGTTAGCGCGTTGCTTATCAACAAGTGAGTGATCATCGGGATTAACGCCAGACCTACTTGTACTCAACTTCTCCACCCAGCGGCTGGTTCGATCCACTAATTCAAAACCAAGCATACGTGGACTTTGCGACAGATGCTCCGGGCTACGGACCGTTACAAAACGCCACGGTCATCCAGCAGCTCAACGAGGCGTACTTTTCACCGGGGGGTTGCAGAGACCAAGAAGCTGCGTGCTACGCTGCCGGGAATACGACAAAGTCGAACAAGATTTGTAAAGATGCGGACAACTTCTGCGTGAGTATAGTTCGGTCATTGTTTTTTTTTTTTTGGCTGGATGATAATGGAGCTTCTAGATCAACAACGTCTTCGTGCCAGCAGTGGGCAATCGTGATTCTGATGACCTCAGGCAAAACTCGTCAGCGCTGTTCCCGTCTGAAATCTATGTCAGTTTCCTCCACCGTCCAGAGATAATGGCGAAGATCGGTGCTGAGGTGAGGTACTCGGAATGTCCTAATGCACCTTTCCTGTTGTTTACGACTACGGGTGATGTGAGTCACCGGAAACTGCTCCTCCGAAGTTTTGGGTTCTGACTGATGTTACTAGGACGCGAGGACGTTGCTACCTGAACTAGCACAATTGGCGAACTCTGGACTTAAGATGCTGATATGGGTACGGATGTTTAGCCTTTCCTCGGCATGATCGTCATTGACACTGCTCGTAGGCTGGGGATGCAGACATCAAGTGAGCATTAATCGTGATCTTGGAATTCACGAAATTTGATCGTCTTGCAGCTGCAACTGGTTGGGAGGGCATGCAGCAGTCCTAGCCATGGACTGGTTCGGAAACGAGACCTTACACCAGACGCCGTTTACGAACATGACGATTGGGGGAGAGGCAGTTGCGGCTATTCAGAACGTCGCTAACTTTTCGTTTGCGTGAGTTGGTTCTTGCACCGTTCTGCTCTGACGTTGTGTTGACATGAGTTGTAATAGACGAGTGTTTGCAGCAGGACACGAAGTGGTGAGTGTGTGTGCACTTTCTTTGTAGATTTGCTAATGAATTATGTGTGTAGCCTGCGTTCCAACCTAGGGCAGCATTTGAGATTTTCAAGCAAATGGTGAACAAAGAGCAGTTACATTCTGTGCCATGACAATATATTTTTTCATAATTTAAAAACGATAATGTTTACGGCATAAGTCCCATGGCCAACCCTGAGTTAGACCCTACCGTCATGACATCTACACTAGTATCTAACGACCAGCTTGGGCATAACCACCACAAGTGCTGTAACAAAGGAAAGCAAAGAGCACAGTCTTCTCAACTAACAGAGAACACACCCCTCCTCGACTCAATCCCAACTGAATCATCTCATGACCCACGAATCACCATTCGTCGCAGACTACGCTCTACCCTAACTCTTGTTTTCCTCTCTACACTGTCCTTCTGCATCGTCGCATTTGTTCTAGTAGTACTCATCGGCTACTCTTATGCCGCACGTGTCTCCAGCGTCTCCCCCGAGGACATCTTGGGTCGTGCGCTGGTCTTTAAGGGACCGAATCGCTTAGACGTTCTGAACGTCACTGCCGATGGGGGGCTCTGGGTCAATGTTGAGGGCAGTGTCGGGCTGGACGCCGGCTCCGCCATCGGCGCGAAGCGCAACGTGGAGAGCGATGGGCTTTGGAAGGCCATCGTGAAGGCCGTGGGGCGATGGGGCATCAGACGCCTCGGTCGGGTGTCTGTTCGGTTCAGCACAATAAACGTGTCTTCCGCGCACGGTCCGTCGACTACGCTCGTTTCGGTAGATGTCCCGGGCCTCGAAATCCCGTTGACCGCTGAGCCGCCGGAGGACGATGGGGACTTGTCCTGGTTGACGGTGGTGTCGACGCCCGTGTTCATACAGCCGACGCATGATATTGACGCACTCGTGGGTTTTGCTCGGCGCGCGTGGCAGGACGGCGCTGTTGTCTTGCATGCCGAGACTGAGCAGGTGGACGTCCGGGGTGGTGGTCTGGCTGGGAACAGCTGGAGGCAGAAGCTGGTCCTCAAGAGATCAAATATTCACATTGCTATCTTCATGAAGAGTGAGTAACGTGTAGACTATTCCTCGTCCGAATACCCTCCGAATAATGACTTTGTTATTCCAGTTCCGCCACTACCAGGTCTCCCTATGCCGGGCCGGAACAGCCCATTCCCGCCCATTTCGCAACTCGTCACCCTCCAAGCGTTCAGCGTTTCCTCAACCCTTGAGAGGCTTATGATACACGCCCAGGCCACCGTCATCGACCCCGCACCAATGACGTTCAACTTCACCTCACCCCCAATCCCATTCACAATATCTCTCCCGGCGCAGCACCCGGCTCGTCCACTCGCAGTTGCTTCCGTCGTCACCGAGCCCTTCTTCCTCACGCACCCCAACATCACCCTCGTCATGTCCGGCAGCGTCCTCCCCCTCCCCGCAGACTCCACGCCCACCCTCTCCGCCTTCCTCAGCGACTACCTATCTGCCAAACCGTTCC
>QLPE01003759.1:0-14579 GCA_003314125.1 Hygrophorus russula | reverse complement strand
AATCATAACTCGTACATTATTTGTAATTTGGACAGGCCTATCTATATATCGGAAAGTTGAAGGCTATACTGGTGTCGATGGTCGTGCGCGCGCCGCGCGCAGACCCGCTGCGGTATGACGTTGATTGTGCACTTTTATTATTTTGCGCGTCCGCGTTATTACACCACCATGCGCGGATTAGATCTAGTTATGTAGATTGGGAGTGTGTTTTGTTCACATCCTGAGAGGGTCGCAAGGCTTCATAATATATTAATCTACCACAAAAGTTACTGTTGCCATTGGATCGAACCGTATCATGCTCTGTGAAAGCTGGGTGGTGACACTGTCGATGCATT
This sequence comes from Hygrophorus russula, assembly GCA_003314125.1. NCBI lineage: Eukaryota > Fungi > Basidiomycota > Agaricomycetes > Agaricales > Hygrophoraceae > Hygrophorus > Hygrophorus russula. The sequence continues at coordinate 14,244 of QLPE01003759.1, read as the reverse complement.
GAGTAGCATGCCTAAAGCCTGAGCCATCCTTGACAATATCCAACATATTCTGCTTGCAACCTGGCCCCATCTCACCGAATTCCAACAACTCGAACCTTTTGAAGGCATCTTCGAAGGTTAAAGGGTTACGGCCATCCAGTAGATAACGTGCCATGCCGTTCCACCATATGGCAAACCAGTCATCATTGCAGCGTTGATGGTTGGGACAGTCATCTGCGTGACACAAAATCGCAGGCGGCTCAGCAGCAACGATACGTCTGTGTTCATCCAGTACTTCTTTCACCTCAGCCATGGCTTGGAAGATTTTAGGACCAATGGCGGTTATATGGTCTACACTGAGTTCATAAAACCGGAGATGGACCAGCCGCTTAAACCCAAATTCAAGTAATTCGCGTTTGCTGAACTCAAGGCCAAGTTGGATTAGCTGAGTAGGGTGGAAGCTCCACTTGCGTGTGATTATGGCATGTACAGCAAAATGTTGAGCGGATTCGGCGATAAGGAAACGACTGAGATAAAGAAGTTGCACAAGCAACTCATTTGATATTGGTGGGGGAGTGAAACTATTGGCAATTCTGCTTGAGTGTGCCACTTAGGAAATAGCATACAGGACTTACATTCCATACGATTGTGCGACAAATATGTCAAACTCTGGTTCACTGGCGTTAGGAACAAATATTGGTTTTTCCTCTGTCCCTTCAACATTGCCTGTATTTCCATCCACCTGAGGCATAGAGAACATCTCGTGAAACATCCGCGATGACCGTGCTAATGTCCGGGAGTCGAGTTTGTACAGAGTGTTCTGGACCTGGGTCATGCAAAGTCAACACGTAACTTAGTTGTGGCATAATCAACTGAGACCTACTTGGAATACATGCGTTCCATGAAGGTCCCAGTGTACTGGGTGTCGGTTTAAGTTTGTACTGTTGTTCATGTTCAAAGTTCGAAATAAGTGGTAGTCACATGTCACACTAAATCAACCGTTGAGTCAACTCGAATCACTACTATCAACAATTCATTGCTGCTAGATATCTTGCGATGCCTGGCCTTCTTCCACAACCCGACTTCATTGCACTTGCAGCCAGCCTTAAGCAAATTGCTGCCCAGGTGGAACGTGTTCCAAACATACCACCACCTGGAGAACAAGTCGAACTCACCGACATGGTGAAGGCTTTAACAACCAAGCTTGACAATTTGACTACCAAAGTCGATGACCTGACTACCACAGTGAATGAGTTTAAGACAGTGTAACTATCTTATATTATCATAAATAAATAAATTCTAATGTTTTTTTTATCAATGACAGTCAGCAACAATTAGCGCTCCTTCCTATGCAGATCAAAAATGCAAGTGCTGGCCGCAGTGCTCCATTACATGGCCTCCAAGGGCTTCTTGCTCTACCAGCGCCAAGAACACGGGAGGAGCTTATTAGCTTCACAGGTACGATTATCGTCAATGTTCTCAATTCAACCACTAACTTGAAATCAATAGTTGCCAATTGCATAGCAGCGGCGAACTATTTACAGCTACCAGTCCTGCAGAATGCGACCGTCATGGTTCGTAGACAGCAAATTGCAGGTTACCTTGGAATTACTTTAGATTAGTCTCAGCCAATGCACTCATCTAGCGAACGTCTCATCCTGTTATCTTGTCCGACTTGTAACCACCTTGTATGTTAGCCACGTTATATCACAGTTGTTGTACTTGCAATTATGATGATCACTTGAATTATGGGCCATAAAACGACATTATAATATTGTGCTGAATCTAGAGTACTGTAACAAGGTGAGACGAGTAAATGAGTGTGGCGATACCGGTGCGTAAGAGCACCTGGTTCAATTATTATTAAAACGGGTGGTATCAATATGACGTGCGGTGAATTCAGTTGTCCAGGGATTAATAAACCTTGTGCTGTCCCACTTGGCCTCCCACCAGTGCTCCACAGGCTTGACAAAGGTTGAAGGTCGAGAGACTGACCGCAGCGACTTCATGACATTGGCTGAAGTGATCGGGACTCGCATGGTTGGAGATACAGGAGCACCATATAACGGTTGAAAATTTGTTGTTCGGTTCATATTAGATGATCTGATGTTGGGAAATACTGCTAGAAAGAGAGATGGGTCAACGTAACAAGAAAAATATTGATACAACTGACAGGGAAAATGATTCTCAGATATCTTGTTATCACGGGAATCTGAAAGCCGAACTCGTTTTGTGGGTCTTACTGGCGTGTCAGGTGTAGGAGACTCGTCATCAATGACAATTGGATTGTCGTCACTTTGATAGCTGCTAGCAAACTTGCGTTTGCACGATGCTATAAAACTCGTGAAAAAAAAAAAAAAAAGTCTCACAGTATGACATACCTGGGCTGCTGTCATTGACAGTTGAATAGTCGTCTTGAGGAATTTTCCAGCTGATAAATACCTCAGGTGGAATTGCCATGCGAAACGCTGATGAAGATATATGGTCAGTAACAACAAGATAGATATAATAAATAAATATCACCAATATAGACATGGGACTCCGTTACACTACACTTTTCTCGACCCTTGTAACGTTGTAAGTCTTTCCCAGTTGGCCTAGACTTCGGCACAATTGTTAGCTGTCGAAATTCTTTGTTCAAAAGTGCCCAAAGTGATCGGCGAGAACGTTGTGAATTTTCACGAACATATGCAAACACTTGGGGAAATAAGTCTTCGAGCCAGTTTTCAACCTGTCGATAATCCCAATTCAGGTTGAATCCCAAGTTTTCACCACCAATCTTGGCACAACCGTGTGCCTCCAACTCAGCGATTTTGATGCGGGTCGGTATTCTCGTCTCTTTCAGCCCATCTTTGTCCTAATCAATAGACAGGTCAGAAGCAGCTATTAGATTACAGCGAGGAACATACATTGAACCCACACAAGATGGCTGTGACAGACGCAACATACGAAAGTTTCGCAAGCTATGATACAATAAACGATAAATCACAAGTAAGTGAATAGAATTATGACTTACAGAGCTCTTTCCCTTGGTAGTTCTATTGCTTACATTAACGGTGTCAGTAGAGGGACCGCCTTTCGACTGTCCTCCCAGATAACCCTGTAGGATCTCGCCTCTGGCAGCATCAGCCTTCTCCAAAGCCCTTTTGCTCGCAATGCCTTCAAATATCCCCAAAATGCCTTTTTTATCTGCCGGTGAGTTGGCAACAGTCTGGTCCAAGCTTGGTTTCGGATGTTTGCTTTTCCCATGGCCGCATTCAGCACAGAGAAGGGGTTTAGTCGGATCACTGGGAGGAGTAAACTCCTCACAGTCGCACCCACCAACTTCAGTGAGCCCCCTGCAGTTGTCAGTCATAAAACTCGCTAACAGACAGTCGAGATTCAGACATACTATATAGTATACATGAATATTACATAATTGCCGCTGTCACCAAATACAGAACGTACAATGCTTGAGCCCATAATACGGCACGATCCCTCCATGTAGTATCCACAAGAGATACTTGGATTTCCTTCACTCCACGCATCTTGGTCTGAATGGTCTCGATTATTGGGTATGTATCCTCCTCCCACTCATCCGGAAGCAACCCATAACCCGTTGGTAAGAATTTCTTCTGTATAACATGTGTGAGAAGACGGAAAAAGGCATCTTCGGTTTCCTGATCGTCAAATGGGTTGCCATTTTGTGGAACCTTGACACCTTCATGACGAATATATTTTTCTTGCTGTGCGACGATGTCCTCGACTATTTCGGCTTGGTTTATGTCATCAGCTTGATACACATTAGCGCACATATCATTAAAGTAACAGTTATCACATACGTTTATCCTCACTAGTATATATACCATGTCTTAGTTGACCGATTAATCGAAGGTCCTACAATTGATATTGTCACATATCAGGCAGAGAATATGATATTGTGCCACTAACATACCTTTGGACTCATGTCATGCGATCCTGAGATAGGGTGCGAATTCCATTCATTTTTGAAGGTCTTGCAATCGTCGTTTATAGCATCAAGGAACAAAGTCTTGATTAACCAGAGGTGAGCTCGGTTGGTAACATTCAGTCGATGAAGCCGTTCGAGTCGTGTAAAAAAAGCCTTCCATTGGTGCCCAATTTGGGTGCCAAATTCCACCCAAAAGCGTTCAATTCTAGTGTTACGTGTTGACCTTAATTATTACAGGTGAGCATCTAGGCAGCATGCTGAATAAAGACCTACGGGCCCCATATGAACGATGCTCGTCCCAAACCATTTCTCATAACCATATAAGTGGCACAGAAGATATTCTCCCCTCCCCTGTCACCGCGCATGCGAGATGGCATTCCATATTCATCAATTGCAAGAAGAAATCCTTGAAGAACTGTTAGCGCCCGGTTATCTGAGTTTGCCTGCAGACTTGTAAGCTATGAAAGGCTGTCAGAACCACAACAGATCTAGTATATGATAAAGGACATTACTGTTCTGCAGTACCCATTGACGATTCCATGGATGACAATTCCCCAACGTATCAATTTATGATGTCCATCGATATGCCACACCAAATTTGGCTGTTTGACATGGTATTCCCGTCGTTGGATGGCCTTGCGTTTGCGTAGTATCCTTCCTAGCTTATCAATGCGTCTCAGTGAAAATAGGACACGTTGGTGCTGGACTCGATAACCAAGACTCCTTAAATGTCCGATGGCATACCGTAGTCCTGATGTAGGCTTCACTACTTTGAATTTTCGCAAAAGGTTATCTAGTTGGCCATCGGTCAGGTTAGAATATGAACGCAAATAAAGGTTATGCCGCTTCATGTGCAAGCGTAAAGTGTTACGATGTATACCAATGAGCTTGGCTACATCTGTAGATTTGAGCCAGTGTTCTTCAGAGCACACCGCTCGCAAGATTGCAGGATTGGGGATCTTCCTAGGACGGCCAGGTTTGCCAGATTGAAGTGTTGTAATGAGCTTTGGATTGACGGCTACAGCGTCTTCACTGTATTTAAATTTGGTCAAAAAAGGCGGATGTTCTGCTATGGACTTACTGTTCTCTGCCTAGTTCCGCTCTGCTTCGGAGGGCGACAACGAGGTGGCCCATCATGTGAGTGGCATGATGGAGCCAGTCGGTTGGTAACTGAGATGAAACGTTGTCGAAAACAGAGTGACCCTCATTCTCCATAGCCTCCAGTATTGGCAGAGCATCAGACGTGATTGCAGTGATGTGAAAACAGATCTGTGCTGGGTCTGTATCTTCAAGATGAAGGACTGATGTAGCATGGCAGTATATGTCATTGAGTATCCGATGTGCCATGTGAACATTGCTAGACCACGTTTTGCGAGCTTCTTGCAATGGCAGAGACAGGAATGTCGTAGGGAGATCCATTGTGAAGAGGCTGAATTCATGCCCGAACTTTCTCTAGCTAATTTTACTATTGTTTTAGTGACTAAGTCTAATCCGCGCATGGTGGTGTAATAACGCGGACGCGCAAAATAATAAAAGTGCATAATCAACGTCATACTGCGGCGGCAACTAGGGACGCGCGGGGAGCAAAAATAATAAATGTCACTTTGGAACGCCATATATGTATGGTACCGGCTATGACACGTACAATAACAGCCGACTCGATCCGGACATCACTAGCATATGGCCAGACTCGCCGACGGAACTCCTTTGAACATAATGAATAGTATGTACTACGGTACAGATCCAGTCAAGTACTTGGCGGTGATTTACGGTTAGCTTCAAACACGGTATGTTGAGCCTCATCGTGGGCAGTACTGATCCGTAAAATCATGCGTACACCCAGTGCAGAAGACCCAGTAAGGGCGAGATGGGGAATACAAATCAGCGCAAGAGACTGGTGAAAAAGTGTCAGAACAGTGAGTGATCTTTGGAGAGCTCATGCTCAGCTGAAGACTGGGAACGAGTTTACCACCTTTATACAATTGAGGAGGCGTACTAGTCCTTGGCAGCAAATATTCTAGTAGCAAGTCAATTATGGTCCTGCGTGAGCTCAACCATCCGCTCCACCAAACACTTCATTACCTCACTCTTCGCTTTCCCAACGCTCAGAACCTCCGCATGCGACACAACCGCAGGAGGTGGCAGCTCGAGTTTTTTCCCACTCAACTGTATAAAATCAACAATGAATATATCAGTCAAAACGGCCGGAGACCCACCTCCGCCTCGACCTCTTCCTTGATGCTCCGGTCCCTGGCCGGAATCACCACGCTATTAGTGACCAAGCTCAGTACGACGACGTTTATGCCCTCTTCCCTGGCGGCAACCACCTCCGGCACCGTGCTCATGCCTACCACGTCCGCCCCCGCGCCTCGCAGAAACCGGCCCTCCGCGGGTGTCTCGTAAGTCGGCCCGCTTACCCACGCGTACGTGCCTTCAGCGAGCGCATCAGACGGAAAGGATAATTGGTGGGAGGCGAGGAAGGCCAATCGGCGTAAGGCAGGGGAGTAGGCGTCGGATAGCGGGAGGAAGCGCTCGTACGCCGGGGATGTCACCGGTCCGAGGAGAGGGTTGAGGCCCGTGAGGTTTGGGAGAGCGATGTGATCACGGATGACGACGACTGCGTAATGTGAGTGGGTGTCATTCAGACAAGGTGATGAACAGTATATAAAACGTGTACGCACTGGTACCAACCGGGATTTCAGGGTTGAGAGATCCAGAGGCATTGGTGACTGAGTGCCAACGGACGTGTCAAATACTGAAGTGGGCAATGGCAAAGGAGGGGTACTCACTGATGATGTCTTTGACACCCAACCTCGCCATCACCCTGATCGGATAAACGACAGTCGACAGCTTATGTCCTTCATACGGGTGGAACTAGCTGGTCCGATTTCACATTACCCGTATCTCAGCGTCCGATAAACTGTGAAACGTACCCGTCCGAGCATGGCCACGACAGGCACTCCATCTCCCGCGCCCATGAGCCCAAACGCCAACGCGCTCCTATGTCCCACAACTGCCAACGTACCGTGACAAATAAAATTGCAACTCATGCCGGTTCTGTGAATCCGGACGCACCAGTACTTTTCGCAAACCCTTCCAACTTATCGTATGGCACTTCCACGATATCCCGCAGGCTGCCCACTAGACCGCTCAAACCTGACCCACACACGATCCCGATTTTTGGATGTAGCAGATTTGGAGGAACAAGACTCGAGAGGGTAGAAACAATCGCTGCGAATCCGTTATGCTCTGTCATAATATTTGGAATGCTGTTCAGTAGAGTTGACGTTCAGCGCGCTCACAGGAAAGGCTGATTACTACTAGGAGCGCTGTGCAATCATATGACTTGAAGCTACAATTTACAACTTCGTCTTGTAACTCGAATTATACAGACAGTCGTCAGTTGGTTAGTTTTATTCGCGCATTGGCATGTAGCGCCTGGCGGAAGCAACAACAGGGTCTAGCCAAGCCTTGGCTGCCAAGGTATCGAATGCAAACAGACTCGGACGGAGCTGCGTCATCTTCGCATGATAAGAGCACTGGCCGTAGTGCGATGTCGGAATATTGCATAAGCTAAAGCGCCCAGAACGACAAGCAAGATGGCAATAAGACGCGCGCCAACAACGGACGACTCGTGTTCAGTCTGTCGTCGAAGCACAAGTCAATTCTGAGTAGCGGAAGCGGAACGAGAAACGCACGACCGAGGTGAAAGGCGAGAGGATCGGGATGGTGAAGTGCGAGGGGAGAGATGAGGACGGACGGTTGCAGTAGCTCAGATGCGCGAGGAAGTAGACAGTGAGTGTGAAGGACAATAGTAGGGATACTATGAATGCTAGCTATGGCCAACGCCCGAGTCAGCGGCAAGACGGAACACTTAGATGGGTATCGCTTACCACGAACTTTTCCACCATCTTGGCGTTTTTCGCACCGACTGCGTCGACCTGCTCAGTCTAAAAAACATGCTCAGGACAAGGATTACATCGTGTACGCTCACTGACCATTCTTTTTATCTCTATGGATCTCAGGTTTAGCAGCTCTTCATGGTGGGTCATCCGGGCTGACAAGAGGGTCTCAGCCTTCAGCGCCCGCGCTGCCCAGTAATGTTCGACTTTTGTGCGAGGCTGGATACTCGCGAGGTAAGACGACGACGATCCGATTTCCTTCGGATTGGAATTCCTGGATATGACTGCGGCATTTGACTTGGTGATGAGCGCAGGGCTCATCGTCAAAGTTAAACTTGAATTTCACGTGAACTCTCTGGCACTTCATGTAACACTGAATGATATTGGAGAGTCTACAACACGAGGGAACAAGGGTAGACAGAATTCCAAAATGCGCATGCCACGATGCCAGAAACCGAACGAAAGTTAAATGCAAGTCACGACAGCAATAACGAGAGTAATATGCAACTATATGAAAAGGCGTGAATGGTGAAGAACGGGATGCAACAGAAAGATTTGGAGTGAATGCAAAGTAGAGGAATATTAATGCAGAGAAGAGGCAGCAAATGACACATAAAATAGTTTACCATGGAAAGAAAAGTCGCTCATATCGGGTGAATGAACGTTGCAGGGTATGGACGCGTGCGATGAATGGTGAAGCCAGTGATGATGGACGGAAATGAAATGCATGTTGCGTTATCTATCGTTTGTTGGATCGTGCTGAAAGGAAATGCGTGCTGAAGCCGAATTCTTGTCCGAAAGTCGAGAGTTGGGGAAAGCCGTAATAGTGCAAAGGAAACAAGCGCAGGTGAGCCACAACTACCGGCAACCAACAGCAACGCCCATATTCATGCCGGGAGCCGCCCACACGCGTTCTCTCTCCGCCTCGCGCTCATACACCCGCGGAGGCTTGCTGAACACCTCTTTCTCGCCGGCTTTGAAAGGTAAATCCATCGCCAGCGTGAACTCTTCATCCACGTACCCATGCCCACGTTTCTGTCCAAACGCTTCGTCATCTTCAGAAGCAAACACCTCCACATCGCGGCACCTCTTTATAGGCTGGCACAACAGCGGGGTGGAGGGGCGCTGGAGCACTGGCTGAGGGAATGATTCCGCCTGGCGCATGCTCATCGTGCGCATCCGCATCCGTGGACGAATCTTCGGTCGGTCCATATCGAAAGGGAACCGGTCCTCCTCTGACGCCCAACCCATCCCGTCCATCTCCATATCTAATTCCGTGACATCAAGCTCAACCGTGTCCTCCTCCTCGTCTTCTTCATCCTCATCTTGCTCACTCACGGGGAATAGCCTCGCGTCGCCGAACCACCTCGCCGATGGTCGTAGCATCAGCCCATTGTCATCGTCGTCCCACATAGACTCCGGTTCGGCCTCCTCGACGTCCTCAGCCGTCCACCCCCATTGCCCAAGCGGGCTTTTCTGGAATGGCATTGCCATCCCTACACCCCCATTCCTTATCCCGCCACTGCCGTCTCCCACATTAGTAACCAGCAGAGACTTGTTCAGCCACGCTCGCCTCTTGCACCTAACTTCCAGTATGGCTTCCCTGTGTTTTTCTTCCCTCATTTCATGCGCATGCCTGGAAGATGCCATGAGCAGGAGATGCCGGAGGCGGAGGCTGTACGCTGAAAGGGCAGTGTACTCTGCCAATGAAGATGGAGAGAGTGAACAAGACTGGAACGTGTCGTGCATGCGCGAGTTGCCCAAGGGCTGCTGCAAATGAACATGGCTGGAAGTGTTGACGCTAGAAGACGAGGGCGTGCGGAGAGACGAGCCATCTGTGTCGGTAGTGTCGTCTGATGTTTCTCCGTCACCTCCCTCCTCGTCGTCTGAATAGAACGGGGGTGGTAAGGAGGCGACGTCAGCAGGATCCAGTCGAAGCCCAAACTCATTCTCATCGCCGAGATACCGCGCTTGGACTAAATCTGGGACCCTCCCTCCGGCCTCCTGCACGAGCCCATCCATTCTCTCTGCGATACGACGGACCATGCTTTGCATGATCCACGTGTAGAACCCACCTGGTAGCGTGCGGGAAGAGAGCTCAGGGAGGACATATTGGCGGAATATGTCAACTAGCGTAGAGCGGGCGCGCCGGCGGAGACAACGAGGTGAGAGCAGAGGTCGTGCGGGCGGGGGCGGGGGAGGCGGTAAAGGAGGAGGGGGCATATAAGTGGGAACAGGCGGGGAAGGCGGGGAAGACAAAGATGAGGAAGACGGTACCAAGGAGCTACAGGGTTGGATATTCGTCAGTAACACGAAGAACAGGTAAAAACGCACTCACGCAACCAAGGTCATGAGCAGCGAACGCTGTTTTTTGTGTTTCTGCTTGACGGGTGGTGTGACTACGGTCGTCCCCAGCAAAATTTCCCGCTGCCGCTCCTTCTCTCGTTCCTTTTCCCTCTCTCGTTCTTTTTCTCGCTCAGTCTCCTCCGTAGAGTCATTTACATCGTTCAAAACGCTTTCTAGAGCCTCAACGAATCCCGCACCCATGAGGGGCCATTCCTCTTTTGCGCCATCAACAAAGACACAAGAGATGGTCAATGTAGGGACGTCGTATGTTACTTCAGACACAAGACTAACGAGCGAAGCTGACTTGTCCAGGGCATGCAGGGATGGGGGCGGGTCGAGGTCGTCGACTGCCAACATGTTCAGCTGAACGTTCCAGGCTGGCGGGGGTGGAAGACCACCGGGCAACACATCCGGAAAGGTGATGCTGAACAAAACGGTGGGGTTAGGAGCCGTTGGGACGAGACGAATGAGCATTATTTAGTAAATGGTTAGTGGGCGATTTTGGGACCTGATAGACTTTTGGATCATGAAAAGTCTAGATAAGAGCGATCAGTAAGACTAAGATATCAATATCTTGGTCGCTCTATGGTGTTGGCCCATTGGCCATGAGGTAACCATGAGGTGATGACCAGGAACGAGAGTTGCTCACCGCTGGAGATGCGCACGACGGTAGGAATGCAACGAAAAATGCTAGTCAACTAGCAACTTCGCAATGCTCGTCGCTGTCAAGAAATGAGGGGTACAGTACCGTAATTAGTGGAGCGGGAAAAAGAATTCAGGGAAATAATGTGTACGGCACAGGGACACGAGGCGGCGGCCCTGGTTTAAATTGTTCGCTTTAGCACCGTCAAAGATATTTCAGAAGCCGTCAATCCTGAGCTCGTCGTTCACCATGACGGACTCAGACACAATAATTAAATATAATGAAGACTTGTATGGCTCTGATCCAAGTCCATTCGGGAACGAAATTTCCTGTATCGGTAGTTTTCGGGGTAAATTAGCTTGGAAGATCAGCCGAAAATGATATCAAAAGTGAAGGACGTCTCTGTGATGGAAGCCAGCGATAACCATCTCGTGTAGCAGGTCTTGTAGTATGGCAGCTGCAGTACTGTTGCAACGTTGAAGCACGCGTGCCACTGGCGCTTACCTCTAGGATAATATATTTGTGCGCCAGTGGAATGGCAATAGACGCTGACAATGGACATCATCGGCCATTGCTTGGCCATCGCACCTGTTCCGTATCTGTCCTTATCGTGGACCATTTTTCAGTTCATATGGACAACGATCCAAGAGGCTCAATCAAGTAAACAACAACTACACGCTTTGGCCGAGTCTATCGCGCAACTCCTGCAAACGCTTGACGCTGAAATTCGTGCAGGTCGTCTCATACCAGAAAGGACCTCGGATAAACTAGACGATCTGCGCCAGTTCGTGTTTTTATAGGTATCAAAGGATCTCAATAACAACTGTCAACTTATAGGATCCTTGACGACATTGCTAAGTTTGCTAAAGTGCAGTCGTCATACAGTTTCCTAAAGGTTCTATATAAGAAAGATGACAGAGTCGCAGCCATCGAACAATTTCACCGTAGAATCTCAGCTACGGTCACTGCTTTCCAAGTACGTCTTATCATATATCCATGCAAGTTAAGACCAACTAAAGCTGTGAAAATATAGATCTCAAGTTTGTTGAACGTTCGCGATTGGCAAACTCGACATGATGCAGCACGAGCTGCAGATCAGCAAGACCTAGTCGAGCATTTAAGCCGTCTGGAAAAGAACCAGAAAGAGCTCGCAAAGGCTCTCAGTATGTCCTAAAATAGCTGCTCAAAATGATAACGCGTCTAATAAGCAGCACAGATGCGCAACAGAACAACATGGTCGCGATGATGGCATCACTCCAGAAGAGTATCCTCCAACAAATAGGTACCGAATCTGAGCGACGATTCTATTCACAGAGTCTCATGTTCCTTGCAACGACGAGTGGCAACCAGGTTCAGCTTGAGAACTGGATGATAACCTCTTTCGAAGTGGATTTTGGCCCAGAGATTGGATCAGGCGGTTTGTGAGTGCAATTTGTTGTATGGCTGTATGCTATATAGAATGCTCATGACAATAAAGTGGACATGTGTACAAAGGCACTTGGAACAAGACTGATGTCGCGCTCAAAGTGCTGAAGACCGATGCCGGCGTGATGCCAAGCTTAGCTGTACGTTGTGATTGTACTCTGTAGATGTGGAGAGCTGATTTGTAATACAAAGGCTATCCGACGAGAGGTCAAGGTGCGCATATAACCCTCAGTATGTTTACCAATTCTCACTTTGTGCAGACTTGGTCGCGTCTCCACCATCCGCATATTTTGCGTGAGTCTCTCGATTTACCACCCCTATGATGATTAACCACTTCTATATGTAGAATTTCTCGGCGCCAACATTTTGGATGATAGGCCATTCATCCTGATGCCGTACCTGAAGAATGGGAATGCCAGGGACTACATCCACGAGCATCCTGAATGCAATAGATTGCAAATTGTGAGTCAAATCTCATCGTATTTGAGATCCTTTGATGTACGATGTACAGCTCTACCATATTTCTCTTGGGCTCGTCTACTTACACTCCAACAATGTCATACATGGCGACCTCAAAGCTGTGATACCCATTCAATTTCGACAGTTGCAAAGTACTAATTGTGTCCTTCTAACAGTTGAATGTTCTAATTGACGATGGGGGACGTGGCATGTTGTGTGACTTTGGACTTTCTCGAATGAAGGCGGATGCTACGAGTCGTTCTGCAGTACCTGGTCAAGGTATTGTCATTGGGAGTCGCAACTGGATGGCCCCAGAGCGAATCAAGGGCGGCGCACCTCAAAAAGTATCTGATATATACGCGTTCGGGATGACAATTTATGAAGTGCGTGTTCTGACCGGTGGGGGTTCAACTCTGTCTGTCTAACTGTCCGCTTAGTTCATAACCCTGGAGATACCCCTTGGCCATATTGGCTACGATGAATTTGCGAAGCTGGTCGTCGATGAGGATGTCAGGCCTGAACGTCCATATAACGATGAAGCACCCGATATGTCTGATGGCCTCTGGGATCTTGCGGAACAGTGTTGGAGAAAAGACCCCCTGTGCAGACCGAGTGCGAGCATAGTTTCTGATGATATCAAAAGCTTACTTTATTCTGTCAAGTCCCCTGCTGTCTCTGACCTTCCTATGATGTCCCCTCCCGCAAACTTGCTGACGGCAGGCCCTCCCTTCCCAAGGCCCCTACCCGATCTGCCCGCAGTGCAGGATGTCGATACTATTCTGAAAGGAGTTATAGAAATGTCTGAGGAAGATAAGACATCCTCACCGCACTCCAGGCGCTCCAAATCACTTACTGAGAGGGAGATATTGGCAATCGAAAACAATTCAAACCCCCTTGTAGATCGTACCACCAGACATGGCTTGAGAAGCATGTATGTAGGGTCACTGACCCCGAATACTTCCGCCACCCCTCACTGGGGTTCTCACAAACCCACCCGCAATCGTATTCTCCTCCATCACCATTATGGATTTAGGAATTCCTCTCCCCACTCTGTTATGTACCAAGGGAAAATATACCCGACCAGCGAGCATCTGTTCCAGTCTTTCAAAGTAGGCTGTTTCACTGAACTCGAGGACCATACTCAACGTTGAATCTTCAGTTTCAAGGCTATTGTCCTGTCCTCGCGGAGCATATTCGAACTTGTTCGGAACAGCCGAACACTGCGTTCAGGGAAGCTCGTCGATTTCAATCAGAGGTTCGTTCTGATTGGAAACAAGTAAATATCGCAAAGGTTTGTGGACCCTTTTCTGTCGAGTGATTCGCTGTCCGAAATGCAATCCTTTACAGATGGACAAAACCCTGTGGCACAAGTTCGACCAGCATCAGGGCTTGAAAAATGAACTACTTGCCACCGGTGATGCAGAGCTCGTAGAGGTATAGAATATTACCATCGCTGCCTTACATCCTAATGTTGCTCCAGGACTTGGGTAACTCTTTCTGGGGAGTTGGCGCAGACCGTCAAGGTCGCAACGAGCTTGGAA
>QLPE01000745.1:0-10728 GCA_003314125.1 Hygrophorus russula | reverse complement strand
GACACCCTTCAAGCTCAAGATCACCCGCAGAATACCAGGGGCAGTCTGGAGATACATGTAACGCGTGCATGAAACTCATTTCCGGTAGGCACTCTTATCGTACCTTTTCAAAATACTTGGACATGAGACTATGTGTAGAAAGTGAGGGATGATCACATCTGTTCGAAATGTTTCTGGCCATCTTACCCAGTCTCGCCAAGGCTGAAAATACCGGCCTTGTCCTTCGGGCGATTATACACCGTGGCGAGTGGGTCAGGTCCGAACACATTCACCTACAGAAATTGTTGCAATTGGGAATATCACAAACTGTCGACGCACATCCAGATTAGCCTTGGCTATATTGGCCAACACCCTTTCGCCGGCTCGCACTTGTATGTTGCCAAGGCGGGAGTCAACCGTCGCTGTCCGGTAGAGATTGATCACCTAGATAAAGAGTAAACATAGATGACTCTGACAAAAGACACTACGTGCAGCTGGATTAACCCCTAAAGTTGATAATCAGTGTGCGTGTCGATGATCACAGTCCGTCAGAACGCACTCATTGCTTCGTAGATGTAAGAAAGAACATCAGCATCAGCGCTTGGGTCGCGCATCAGTTGAAGTATATCATGACGCGCTTGTTGCTGAACGTCGTCGAGAAAGAAGTCGACTAAATGAGAGATGACCTGGGAATATCGTGCAGTGGTGGGAATAACTTCAGCGAACAAGCTACAAGACAGTTCGTCCAACGAACGACCACTGCCGACGACAAGGAGCTCGTCGAGGAAATTACGGCTGTGATCATCAGCGTAAATAAACTGGTGGCTTCAACTTTCAGCGGTTGACATACGACTTGAGATTGCATCAGCTCTAGTATGACCACAAGCATTTAATAACTCACTTCACCCCGACCTATTTTCTCTAAACTTCTCTTCACATGCTGAATGACCATATCAGCCGTTTCCCGTGCACCATTCCGAAGGCCCCACTCATGGACCGGGTCAAAGTTCGCTAAAGCAAAGCTAAAACAAAGTGCAAGACCAATCAGGAGGTCTATAATTCGACTTACTTGCCTACATCAGCAAACATTTCATACAGCTCTTGATCTCTGTAGATCCCTCCTGGATTGGCGGCTGTTTTCATGGAGAGGCCGACCTATACGGTATTTGTATTGGCAGATCATCTTAATGATACAACGCTGTACAACTTGACTCACAACCTTCTCAGCGATCCAATAGACGGGTAGCAAATTGATTACATCCTTGACGATGTCGACGGTGGCGGAACCAAAGTTGTTTACCGATTTCTCTTTGATTAATTTCTCGGTCACTCTCAGGAAATAGTCGTCCCATTTTTGGGAGTCGTGAACAGCAAAAAGGACTCGATTCACCTAGCATACAAGGCGCAAGAAGAATGAGATCTAACACGGTGTACCATGGAATGTGGTCTTACCAAAGAACAGGCCATCGCAGTGTGACCCATCAGAGTTGTCATTCGGTTATCGTACGTGGATATATACTTGGCTGTTTCTGATATCACCTGTGAAACCTCATCGAAAGCATTCACCGTGACCAGGCGTTTCGGAAGAGTAGGTCGTGACCAGGTATATTTCCCTACGGGGCTATCGGGTAATTTAGCCAAGTGTTCGTTGATATGTGCCGGAATAAGAAATGGAAAGTGGGCATAAGTAGACCCAACAGGGTAGTATTCCGGGAGTGTGCGAAAGAGCAACTTTGTGAACATGCCTCCGTATGATCCGTCATATTTGTCGATCATAATGTCCTGATATCCCCAAGTTGTCAAGTTAAAAGCTGACACCGACAAAGTTCAACTGCGAAACTTGACAGCGGGGAAACAACATACGCGTAAGTTCCACCGTCAGGAAGCGGTCTCCACGAACAAGACAAACCGCATCTGCAGGCCACCCGGTGAGCCTGTAGGTTGCCCATAGCGTATTCACCTTACCAGCAAGGATAGCCCGAGATTGCGTGAAACCCGGGCAAAGGCCTGCACCTGGCGCCGGTTGCTTTGCTTCTTCCGCCTGAAGGCCTACCTGTTTGCGTTGTCGTTACTAATCTTGAGACTCGGCGAAAAATGTGTAAACTTACATGCAACTCGAGATGTTCAATGTCTTTGTAGAGTGCCTCCGCTGCTTTCTACGAAACGCGTCAACATTTTTGGCATGTGCAAGAGACGGCCATACGTGGATTTCAGGATCGGGATTCCACTCCTTGAAGCTTGCGTACGCTGTACCAAATTATGAGGGACAACCTCTGAGAAAACATCAGAGACACCTCACGTTTCAAGCCCATGAACTTTCTAAATTCGTTTAACTCCATATCGAAACCCGATCAACATTGCGGATTGTGGCAAACATAACCGAGCTTACCGAACAGGTGCCCCAACTTCTAGCTTGCTCAATGCTAAGGATTTCGATAATTCGCAAAACCTGGGGAGTCCCCTTGGCCCGGAATGCACCCGCAGGCCATTCAGTTGCATTTTGGAGAATGTTGGCAAGGTCAGTGTCATTGAATCGACCACTTTCCGACCGTTTTAACCTAGTGCGGAGATTGTTGAGCCAATTAGGGCAGGAGTCAATACCGTAGAGGCCGTACCCGCCAAATGTCCATTCTCTCACTTCCGCACAACGACTCGTAAGTGTATGCGCTGCCCTCGCAAAGTCTTCCGCCGTGATCTAGATGACGATGGATGGTTAGCAAATGAAGGACATTGGAGCGACAACTAACCTCATTGATGTTTTTTCTTCCAAAATGTCTTCGAAGACAATCTTCTGTCCACTCTACATCTTGTGCTGACATGGTAGCGTGCCACCTACAGCAAGTCAGGTAATACTAGCGACGACTGTTAACAGTCATATTAACCTGTATAATAAGTTGAATTCGATTGAAACGACATTGCCTTGTCCTTGAGGGACAAACTTGTGGTCCTTATCACGTATAATCTAACAGTCGTCGATTCCAAAATTGCACTAGTCAAATTTGCCGTCATCAGCGAGGACTCACCTCAAGGGGGTCCAGCCGCCAACTCAGACCATCTCGTACAAGACCCAAAATGACGCCAACATAATCGCTCAAAATGATTTGTACAAAGAAGCCGCAGTTGACAAGCCTTGCGCGATGAAAGATTTCATCGTCCTGAGCGAGGAGCGCCTCGTTCGTAGGAGGAGAGGGCGAAAATTTGCCATGCTCGTTGATATTAAAAATAGTTTGAGCTATATACTATACGGTTGTAAGTAGGCTATAGCAAAGTCATAAAATGAAAGTCAAGACTCACATTATGGTTGCGGTTAAGAAGTATTAAAATGGCACTTATGGAGGGCGGCATAAAAAGTAGCCTGCTATCCGCAAAAACGTCGTTCCAAAGCATTCCGGACCCGTCCTTCCGCCTCACTTGATCCAACTCTTCTTCACAGTTTCCATAGAGGGGGCTAAGATCTAGGTAACTACTGGAATCATTGATGGTATTGTCGATATGGTTGGTGTTGAAGATGCTATGAATAACGAGGTCCGCGAAGGCGAAAAAAAGACTGGATATTCCCCCAGGATGAGGCACAAACTCATCGCGCCGCAGGAGTGTGTCGAAGACAAGTCCCGCATCTGGAAATCCATTTCTTTGCACAGTAGAGGGGACCGAGCGAGCGTAAGGGTTTCCGGCTTGACCCATCGACGGTAAGAGGGGGTTGTAGCCGGAACCGTCGGCACTGCGGAACGAGAAACATGTATGCGTGTTGGGTGCACGAAGTGCTAAGGGGTTAACTGGAGCGCAAAGATAGCTGCTCGGAGGATGTGGTAGATCATCGTACACTAAAGGAAGATCAGGTAAGTTGCCTGGTAGGTAAATGGAGAAGGGTAACACTCACGGAGACCAATTACAAACTGCTCTAGCTTCCTCGCAAAGACAGAATCGTTGGGGAGCCTTGACATCAACACTAATATCTTTTCGAGCTACCATTGTGATAATCGCGGTAAAAGATGTTTTATTACCAGAGAGCGAAAAGTCTGACCAGAAATTTACGGTCGTCAAGACCGGTGGTCTTGAGGTTCTTCGCAGCATCGATATATGCAGGCTAAGTAGCATATATCTACACGGCGGTCAGCGGGGTAATTTGACCATAACGTACCAAGTCGCATAGGGTAAACGCGGGGCCACGACGCGCAAACTCTTCCACATCTCGGATCTTACGGCTCAATGGCGCAGGTACGGGGTGACATCCATCTAAATCGACTGGTGCGGCGCTGTCGTGTATGGACTGAACGACTCTTTGAGAGATTTGCAGAAATTCTATGACGCGTGGTAACATTATCGAAGGGGTAAGACTTATAACGGTGATGAACGTATGAGATTGCGTTTGTGTGGGCGGTAGCGTACAGGGGTAGACGCGACTGGTCACTGGACTAAAAAAATCCAGTTGAATATCCTATCACAAAATATTCATGCAGGTAGGCTACGATGAATGTAATTAGTGTACGTGACGAGCGAGCTCGGTAAAGAGCTAGCACTAGCAGATGACACAACATGAGTTCTGCTGCAAAGGGTGAAATGCGCAAATTCAGAGTGTGTTTGTAGCCGAGAGTGATATCGTACCTTCTTTGCAGTCTTATAAAACATCTTAGATTGTGCTGACAATGCGTTCGACCGATCGACGAGATTATCGAGCTTCTCACCACGTTGCAGAACGGATTCGATGGTCTTATGCTATTCATCGTCATATTGGTGAGTAGCCTGAGAAGTCACAGACGCAACCTACCAGAATGATCTTGGTCTCATCTAATTCCTGTTGAACTTTCATGATTGTATCCGCTTGCCTCGGGTCTTGATATTTCTGAATGTACGTCGTGATCTCGGGGAATGAGATGGTGGTAGGATTTGAAAAGGCAGACTGTGGAACTTTGGCAGTGAATTCGTCGAGTAGTTTTGTTAGTAGAGAGAAAGCCGGTCGGACAGGATACTCTTGGTCCGTTATGATCACACCTAGTGAACTGTGATCAAGTGCACCAAATGAACCGGGAGACAGACATACCAGAAATTTGTTCTGCCCCTCCACGGTTATAGACGTGGGCCGTGTAATTATTCTCTTGTACACTCTGTCGCTGACCCTGTGGAGTTCTCTCGGCCACTGTCTTGGAGAAGAAGGTCATGAATTCTCCGACAGACCCTCTCTGATAGAAAGAGAACGATGAGAGATCTGTTGCGTTGCTTAGGATCGTCGAAGTGTTAGAAACAGGGCTCAGAACCACAGATATTGCGTAAATCTTCATGGATGGGCGAAGTGGAGTGCTACGTGTCACACTTGTCACAATTGACTTGCTTCGACGATTCAATTTAATATTTACGGAAACTACTCGAAATGTTCTGACAAAGTGTAGCTGTGTTTGATTGTTCGAGCCGTGTTTATTTCGCTGTTCCGTGATGTGGGCAACCGCACAGGATATCAACGGACTTTAGATAGTCATAACTCCGAACTAGTATATATATTTAAGGTCCAAGGGCGGTCATGTCTCTTCACAGGCTGAGCCCGTCCCCTTCGTCGTCGTTTTTGACTTTGTAGCGTACTTTCCTTCAAATTTCTTCAAAACGACATCATGGTGTACATCCGATCTCGCAAGTTTTGTTGCTGTCTGCCGGTCAGGTTTGGTGTTTTCGTAATGACCGTTATGGGTGTAATCGGAGGAGGTCTGGTCTGCTCGGGTGGATGGGTACAAGTCGTGCACATGCGTGAGTTATCGTTCAGTCATCCTTTTAAAATTCCTAATCCCGTTTTAGAGACACACCACCTTTCACAACAGGATGAAATTGCTGTATGGATCCAGACAATCATGTATACGATACTAGCTGTTGTCTCATTACTTGGGTAGGCATCGGTGGGCCGTATGAGCAAGATTCAACTAACAATTTTACAGGTTCATTGGAGCATGTATCAAAAATCGCAGTTTCATCTCATTGTACTTCACCCTCCTTGTGGCCCACTTCGTGTTCAGTATCATCTCCGGTACCTTCTCTCTCTACGCCCTGTTCCACAATGAAGGACAGGAAGCAATCGTGACATGTCTCAACGGTGCAAATGACGATCTCACGAAAGAGTATTGTGGACAGGGCAATAATCTCATGAAAGGAATTGTTGTTGCGATCTTTGTTGTGGTTTGGCTACTCGAATTATGTGCGTTCGCAACTTTCATTTATTTCGTCGTTGTTCTGACTGCACCCTGTCATTCATAGACGGCTGCATCGTGCGTGCCATTCACAGTCAATTCACACAAAAAGGCTAACACAGAGCCCCGCAGATTGTCAATAATTATATTGAGCAGTTGGCTGAGGAAGAATCCGTGTCGTATCCACCCATGTCTTCAAAGCCCCACGTTGGTCCCATCCCTATCACAACATACAACTCCTACGGCGCAGGATACGCATTCACTAACCCGGTATACTCAGCCCGAGGCGGCAGTAACGTATAGGAATTTGTTATGTCATTATGTTGTACGAAGTATCTGACATGCTCTGACTGGTGTGGGGCAAAGTCATTAATTTTTTTACACTTGTTGTCGTTATGTTGTCGTTGCACCATGCTCGACGTAAGAACTCGAGGAATCGGTTTTAGACATGTCGTCTAATACCTTCTCGCAATAGTCTGACTAAGTAAACTTGAAGTACAGGCTGTGGGCTGTACCAGTATTTGAGTGTAAGTGGGTGACTTCCCGTCACACTGGGAAATAAAAAATTTAGGGTAGACTGAAAACAAATCCGAAACCAAATAATTTTCTGTACTTTTCGGAAGTGCTGAAATCAATGCTGAAACTAAATCTTTCGGTATTCCCTAAATTGATACTGAAATTATATGAATAGATATTGCTTTCAGGTGTCCTTGAACCATAACCGAATTTAAATATGTCAGGTAACTCTAAATATATCTGGTTTAGGGTCTGGTTTTGGGTCTCCCGCAACAAAATACTTCAAGCAGCCCGAAACTAATTCCTGAAACCTTAAGTTACTGGATTGAATTAAGAATCCCTGAAAAATAAAGTTTCATCAGAGATTTTGGGTGTACTGCAATAATAAATATTTTCTTTTATTTAAGTCCTTATAAAACTAATCGGCCAAGGAGTGCACAATGAGTGTACACTCATCCTACATTGCTGCTTAAAACAGGAGCAGAAATTCAGTGCCTTATAAATATAGGATTGTAATTGTGAACACGCTCACGACATTATCACCTACTGATGAACTCCAGGCAATAAGATGAGGATCGAGCGTGAGGACATTCCGTGACAACCCTCTAGTCTGGTCCATGGCACAATGGTGCGGACAGAGATGCCGGCTCACTAATGGACGAGAGTGGGTGATGCGGAAGAGGTACGGGTAAGAGAGAAGTGTGAGAGGGTTGATGGTAATGTGGGGGTTCCATGAGGACATCCATGGGCACCCTGGCTTGCAGATGGACAAGAGTGGGCGATGTGGAAGAAAGGTATTGGTAAGAGAGACATGTGAGAGGATCGAGGGCAGTGTGGGGGTCCATGAGGACATATGCGAGCACCCCCGCTCACGGATGGACGAGAGTGGGTGATGTGGATGAGGTAGAGGGTTATCTGTGTGTTGAGCATAGGTTGAGTGACGTCTCCCGCCCCAACATTTATGTACAAAAATTTGTGTTAATTTAATTATCTAGTAAGACTGATGAGTAACTAAGCGAGAAGTTTAATATGAAACTTACTGTAATAGCCAAGAATCTCATAGGTCCTCGTCGTCCCACTCTGCTGCCAACCATTCCCAGCCTACCACACCTTACTCCATCCACCTTTGTATGCATGCTTGGTACATACGACCCACGAGTTCATATGCCCATGTAGAGTTAAATGACGACTCTTGTCGCTCTTTGATGCATGCATTCCACAGCTACACCGTGTTAATAGCTTCAGACGAAAATAATCAAAGTACTTCAGAAGACTCACCTTATAGCCCAAACTACATGTTCTAGTCCCAGGTCTCGCACCACTGTGTTCTGGATGGCCTTCACACTTACACAAAAGAAATAGGACTTTAATTGGGGCTTTGTGCAAGCCAGTCTAGGAATAGAATATAATGGGCGTAGGTACATGTCAACCCAGATGCCTTTGAAAAACACATATAAACACCTAACCAGAGACTGGAGGGAGGAAGAGGTGCAAAGGTGAGAGAGCGACATGTGAGGGCCTTGAGTCCACAAGTATGCCAGCTCATGGATGGATGAGACTGGGTGATGCGGACAAGGGATGGGTGAGAGCAACGTGAGAGGGTCAAGGGTGGTGTGGGGGATCCATGAGGACAGATAGTTTGTAATAGTTCATAGCAAATAGAAGTTGGGTGTCGAGAAACTTGGTGTCCAAGTCATGAGCTGCAGTTTGAAGGAACTGGAAATGCGATGGCACCAGGTGGGGTATCACAAGCTAAGGATAACATATGAGGAAGTGCATAAATGGCAGAACTTAAGCACTCACGGAATTGTTGTCTGTCTGGATAACAGATAAGGGGAGATTATGATTCCTGAACAGCGTCTATGCCATTCAGCCTTTAGGGGAAACTGGTAACTGGTAACACAATGGATATGATCGACTTGTATGACTGATGACCCTATCGACACCATTGTACATTTATCTGATCGAAGACCACCTCATCTGGGACCCCCAAGACTGACACGGTGTCTATGCCACGTAGTCGGCGATGAGGTTCTGCCATCCAAAGGACTTGCAGAGTGCTCGAGCACTGGATGGGCCATGGTACGTTAGATGTGAGGCAGAGATAAATTTATAGATTGACCAACGTGGAATGCCAAGTCAATGATGTTGACAGATTGGTGGCTCAGAGAAAGTGCGTCAGACAAGATCAACAGATTGTGATACCTGCATGATGTCTACGCCATGCAGGATGGGGAAAGGAATATGGAATGCAAAGGATACAGTCGGAGTAAGGCATGGCCGTAGCGTAGTGGAATCCTAAGTGTGCGAATCAGACTCCATAATACAACCAAGCTTTTCCAGGGAAACCTGCTCAGGGACCTAGAGGCACAAGCTAACAGCGGATGGTCGCAGATCAGTGCCTAAGCAACTGAAATTGTCCGACATAATGCGGAGCCATGCATGGTGCATGTATTGGCCTCTGGAATAAGCAAGTGGAACCCAATGGTACTGGCATGGGACGATGTCGGATGTCGGGACAAGAAGAGAGGGTTTGTTGGGTATTTGCAATGCATAGCATGCCCTACAGAGCAGAGTGGGGAGACCAAGAATGCTGCACAGCGTCTACGCCATGCAGCAAAATGGTGGGAAGAAAGGAATGACCCACAGCATCTATGCTATATGGCA
The DNA here is from genome assembly GCA_003314125.1 of Hygrophorus russula. Taxonomy (NCBI): domain Eukaryota; kingdom Fungi; phylum Basidiomycota; class Agaricomycetes; order Agaricales; family Hygrophoraceae; genus Hygrophorus; species Hygrophorus russula. Next base: position 1,396 of record QLPE01000745.1, on the reverse strand, counting down.
GAGTGATAGAGACAAGAATACAAAGTTGAGAAGGCTGCACGGTGTCTACACCGTGCAGCCTTGAGACTGAGAAGAGACAACTTGAAAAAAAAAATGGCGTCACGGTCACAGCTGACGCTCTCACCAAACATGGAAAAATATTGTGCCACAGTGCCACTCACTTCCGACTCCGACTTTTTTTCTGGTTTCAGCTGCTGGCCTGGAGTTACTGTAAGAGGTCCCCCTCTTATGTGCTATTTAAAAGCACCAGCGCCACTGGTCCAAGGCCTTATGCCACTCGCCACATGGGCGATTTCCTAATATAGTAGTAAATAGCATAAATACTTGTAAATAGAAAGCTGCGTGTGTAGCTGCACAGCCGCAGGCATGGGAATGATATATATCATCCCACTGCCAACCGCTCACACAGTCTGTGTCAAATATAGTTATTTGAATACTCAGATTGTGAGCAAGGCATAAGGGACTGGTATTAACCACACAAATACCACCCTCCTTACACTTTTTTGAGTTCAGTACTCAATTGACACAAATCTCGTGCATTCTCGCACACTCTCATTTCGCACCCTCTTTAATTTTTATCTCATTTATTATCACCTCGGACTATACATACATAAGCTACAAAAAACTAGATACCCCCCAACATGGCAGGAAACAGCCCCGGCCCATTCGGGTCTGCCCCAGTCTTGCCTCACAAGATCATGGTCCCCATGCCCATCAGCAGCATTAGAGCTGCTGAATTAGCTGCTATGGCAGCTAGCGTCGACTTGGAAGTGAAGGATATCAGACAGCACAGCCTGCTATGCTGACTGGCCACAGCTCCTCGTCGCGGCAGTCAGTGGTGTCTGACGATGGACATGCACAATCTGTGCATGGGAGTCGGCCTATTAGTCTGAATATGAGTGGTCCGATGATCGACGCAGAGGCAGTCGCTACGATCCACAACCGGCTCGCAGAGATGGACAGTCTCTTGGAAGAATTCGCTAGATTCCAACAGTGAACTACCGAGCTGGTTCAGTGTGCTGAGCAGATGACTTGCCGCATAGCCAAGAATAGTCAGCAAGTGCGATACACAATGTATGGACATACAGCTTCGAGTCAGTTGACCCTGGCCACGAGGCCGTATGACAGCTCAGTAGAGAGCACCCAGCTTCGAGCTCGGTCTGAGATGGCTGAGGCTCGCCCAACAGGGACTGAAGCTGTGGTGACGACAGCTGACACTGCTGTGGCAGTAGCTCATTTGTTCAGCTTTGAACGAGAAGTGCTCGAAAGAGCAGAAGTGTCAGGGCGACACCCACACATACCATGCACTGCCCACCAAGACTTCTGATGAGACTAAGAGGGGAGGAAGTGGGGTGGTTCGCCAGTCATGTTGTCTGAGGTATGCACACCAGGGGGG